>BQNB010085542.1:3917-28447 GCA_026074375.1 Tanacetum coccineum | reverse complement strand
ATCGGATATAGCATGTTTTCTTTTCTGTATTAAAAGTTCAGGCATGTAATCGTTGATAATTAATGAAATATTCACATTTCATCAAAAACAAGACTTGATCTTAATCAAGAACCAAATAAATCACCACTGCTAATCAGGTGTGATTCAATCACCTAATTAGGGATTGTTATATTACAACTGAAACTAAAATATCAAAAACACGATTACAACATTTAGAGAGAAGGTAAAACTGTTTTAGAGTGAGATTGTTAAAATATAACTCTCACTTGGAAAACAAAACTTAAGGGACTAATGTTGTCTATTGATGATTCTTGTTTTGTAGTGTTGTTAGGTTAGATGAAACCTATAATTAATTCTTCATAAATAGTTGAGTATTAGGTAGATTCCTTCTTAAGCATTTATTGCGCGTGATTTACTATTAGAAGGGAACATTTTTTTACAAGTAACGCCTGACTAGGTTGTCACGTAGAATGCGAGCTTGACCAACTCGCTGTTGAATTAAGGGAATAATTACACATTACACTAACGAGGGTGACGGGCAATAAGTTAGAGAGCAACTAGAGACCAGTGCATGATTAAGTGAGCATGTTTGTTTACCTATACGAGTTTCCCACCAATTTGCATTTCTTGCATTTAGGTTTAGTTGTAGTTTAGTTTAAACACCCCTCTTTCAAAACCGAAGATTTTAATTTGCGTTTTAAAAAATATAAAACACAAAAATACTCTTTACTCAAGCCTTAGATCTTAGTGACATACAATTCGAACCTACCTCATTATTCTCCTAGAGAACGATCAATCCTTCGAGTCTTGCCTATACTATGCTGCAATGATTAGGTACTCTGCCTAGAAAGATTGTAAAACTTTGGAGTTGCAATCCGCCGCATCTGTTTTCAGCATTCCTTCTATAAAAAACATGTGATTTGCTTCTGTGATATATCAGGCAAGATTGTCACGTCCGACAATACATCTTCTTTGGCCGTTGTACCCTAAGAAACATACGACTAATATGTTTTAAGGGAATCGTGTTAAACACGAGCCCGTGCCTCGACTTTTACTGCTTTCTTTTATTTATCGTTTAATTAGTGTCTTCTGCTTCTACCCATTTTTGTCTACTATTTAATTTTTTGTCATTTATTTTCTTTTAATTTTATTATTGTTATTGCTAATATGATTTTATTAATAAAAGTATAACAGTTTCCTTACAACACCTTCATCCGAATACACCAACTACTGTAGTTATCTTTGTTAAGACGAGGAAATTGGAACGCGTTCATTGCACTTGACATCTCGATCTTCTAGAAGATGGTAACAATTAAAATGTTATTAAATTGCTTAAACTATGCTTTATTACAAATGTGTTACTCTAACACCTATTTATACTACTCCATGGAAGATTCTAGAATCGATATATTTTCCATGGATAATTACTTACATCATCATCCTAATCTAGATACTACTATCTAGATAAACTTAACTAGATATTTCACCTAGATATTTCATTCTAGATATTTTATATGCTATGATCATTATTCGTTATGGACTCGGGCTTTTATGTATTGTCCAATCTTTATTGGACTAAATCAAGTTTATGATCCAACAGTTTCTTACATACCGTTGTTAAGGCATGCATATTACTTATTACTATTTCTGTGTAGTAAAATTTTTTGTCCACTTAGAAACTGCATGACCTAAATAACTAACCGTAATTTAACAAAACGAAATAGACGAGGTTGGAGGAACAAAAGATGGATATCATTAAGTTAATAATGGCAATTAAGGTTTTTTTCTGGTAGGTTAAATTAATGGGTTTTGCTAACCAATGCCTAGCCCAGTAGGTATTGGGTAGCAAAACCATAAATTTAAAATTAATTATTTAGTGCCAAATGTAGTTGAATGTCAAATCATTAAGGACCTTGGATGCACATGGTTATAATTGAAGAAACTTGAAAACAAATAAGAAAATTACATATGAATTATACATGGCATGTCTAGACAAAACACAAGCAAGTGAGTACTTATTCCCTGACTTATGATTTTTCTCGAATATGTTACTAGTTATGAAAAAAGTTGGGAACCAACTAAGTTACATATATCATATATATAGCATGGCTAGACAAAATGCCAGAGCTTAACAAAAATGCTCTGTTTACGGCTAGTACACTAAGATATCGATGATGTTAGTGTTCTAGAGTGTAGGATCCCTAGATCATTCCATTGATTAATCACAAGATCAATAGCACAAAAGATTAAACATTAAAGAACTTTTTGATTGAAAGACACAAGAGTGGCTACAAACCCTAAAGATGAAAAATATTATGGAGTAGCTATAATGTCTTACCTTTTCAACTTTCTGACCCTCTGGATGTTCATCTAACTCATAAACAGTTGGGTTCGCCCCAAAGCTGCATATCAGTGTTCTGACGCTGTGGCATATACAGCAAGAACTCTTGCTGAATATAACCACAGCCTTGTCTGTTACCAACCTTGACACAGTGGCCATTGCTACTATCGGATAACTGTAATAAATGAGAAAGAAGTAGTGAAGGTAAGAGGCTTGTGATGAGAATTAGACGATGTAGAGGATTTGATTGAGATAGTTTTGAATTACACATGGGGGGCTATGTATCTTGAATTGGAAATATTTACTTTGTTATAATTATTTACTTTATTAAGTGTTAATTTTATGTGCCTTAACTAGATCCAATCCGCTGCGTACTCGTAAACTAATGGTTACCTAGATTATTAAATCCCAACAACTCCATGAAATATATTATGCTGATCAGTAAGTACACACTGTGCTAGTTTAGCCACTATACAAGCTTCATATTGGGTTGTGCACTTGTAACATGCCAAGTAAAACACTTAACATATGGTTTTTATCTGTCATAACCAGTTTAGCTTTACGTGACTTGGTGGTTGCTTAGTGTTTGTCCTAGTCTGTCGAAGGAATTAAAATAGCGAAAGTAAGAAGGGTCTCATCAGTTATAAATGTTCTTGTATCAACATGAATCTGATAATCATAGCAGTCTACATTCACTGAGCAGTCACAATTTAAAAGTAATCTAAGTATAAATTGTCGTTTATTTGAATTTATGGTGAAGATGTACATGTAAAACTTTTCAGCAGGCAATCTGATTGTTCTAGAGAATATGAGGTCTCTCTTGTTCCAGCCTGATGAAATTCTAATATTCTCATTTTTGTTTTCTTACCTATTCTTCCTTCAAATCAGAATCATGGGCATGGATACATATTTCCATCTTATGTTCCAAAAGATAATTTATAAAACCGTACAACAAAGTATTAAAGTTAGTTATTATCTGCTATTAGACACCGCCACATATATATGCAGCCCATAAGGTCAAAAGAAAAAAGGATGAGTTAAGTTCTGAACATGGATCAACCTGTAGAAATGACCATAGACAAAACTAAGGGCCACTTGTTTAGGGTCACCAACTTGACAACTTGCCTGATATATTTACCTAATTATCCTAGACCCGACACCATCTACAGAACAGATATTCTTTCATTTTGTATGCTTTAACTTGCATTTTCTTTGCTATTTGTCCCTTTTTATGTCAAACTATAGATACTCATATGTGCATTTAAGTTTATGCTTTGCCTGTTATGAACCTAAAGTAGCTTTAATTTTAAGAGTGCATGTCTTTGGTGAATATGTTTAGATGATCGTTTGTTTGAGTTTTTACAGGCACTGCTTGGTGTTTTGGCTCACGTTATGCTATATCTTTCTACACCTTATCTTTAAGGTTTTGACACATGACCACAATATCTATGTTTCTACTTCTTCTTTGGTTTATTTTAATAAAGGGAAGTGTCGGTTCGAATATTATTAGGAATGCGTAGTCGAGTCCTCGCATCAAATGTCCTTTTGATTTTGTAGATTGGTGGAATTGTTATTCCCTCACCTTTTCCACTTCCACAAAAGGACAAAATTTTATATCTTCCTTTTGATGCTTATTTTCTAGACTTGGGTGAGATAAGAAAAAATCCTCAAGAAAAGTGGTCTAAAGACAGCACGCATAACATACATACATACCAAAACACCTTCGGGTGATTACTATTGATTTTTCTGCTTTAAAAGTAACATTAGAACTCTTTATCTTTTCACTTGAAAATCACAGTTTTCCATAATAAACCAGTAAAAACCAATATTTCAGCATTTGTTATCATAATGTTATTAGCCACTTTGGTGATGCTGTGCCTTCATGAATATTTATAACACTTGTTTTTTTTTGAATCCCAACTAGTGGTATATGTTCCGTATGTAAGTGACTTGTTGAGAAGCATGTACAGTTTGTGTGTGTGCAACGTGTGATTCTAGAACAATGTGAAGGTCGACAAGCATAATATATTTTAATTTTTTGTTCTTTCTATTATGTCTAATGTTGGATCGAAAAAATCTAATTTGAATCAAAATATACCAAAATGTAAAGTTTTATAAATCTGAATCTGTCATCATCATTGAATGTTTACAATCGTTGCTTATTTATATTACATGAATGGGTGCGAGTGGAAAAACGCGTCCCTTGGTAAAATAACTAAAAAACAGTTATGTAACTGTCTTTGTAACCGTCACTTTGTAACTGCCATTGTTGGCGGGTTTGTGATTACCCGGTTGGATGGGTTTCAGCCCAATACAGACTTCACTAATTGCTCTTGGATTTCTAGCAAAAGTGGTGGTAGGGTTGTTGCTAGCCGGTCGTCTGCTAGACTAGAGGGGGTGATGGGGTTGATGTTAACTCTAATAAGAGGGAGTCATGGGGCTGACACCATGTGGTGATCTGCTTGTTGTATTGATGGGGCCGGTGGTAAATGGTTTTCAATTGTGAAACCATCATTAAGTTCTGCAGGGAAGATGAAGCAAAGGGTCATTAAACATATCAGATCCATACATAAAAACATATATTGTAAACATATTTATTTAACAATAAATATATATACTAACCACTGCACAATATTTTTGGATCAAAAGTTAGCTCAATTAACATCTTAATTATTACATACATCTCATCATATAACACTAAACGGCTGCAGAATCCAAAACAACCTAAAAGCTTATCTATAAGCTTAAACAACAGAATTTTTAAAGACAAATAAGTAAATGACACTATTTTAAAGAAAGCTTAAAAATGACAGAAATTTAAATGCAATAATTTAAAATGACAAGAAATGAAATGACAGAAAACTTAAATTGCAATATTGAAAAGGGTACAAATTTTTGATATTACAAGTTGTTTGCTTAAAACACAAAAATTCGACACTCTTAAAAATGAAAATACAAAAGCCTACTTATACTAAGTCTTGTGTCTCTTTGGCTGTGTTTCTTCATAGAGAAAATTCCAGGCATGTGCTTGTTGTGTGAGAGAGATGCCCAATCAATCTTGGCCCTTCATGTTTGCTTGGAGCCCAATCTCTAATCTCAACCCTTCATTTGTTGTTGTTTTCTTCGAACCAATGGTTGGCTTAGGGATTGCCAACTTGTATCTTGGAGGCTTGTGAGGGGAAAGAGATGAGTTTGGAGTATAGTGAACAGTGGTCGAGGAGGGGGGGGGGGACAGGGATACATGAACAATGGGTCAGGGATTTGGCGGGTAAAATGGGTTGTGTGTACAGGGTTTTAATTTTGTTTTGTGCAGAGGTGAGTTTGGTGACTTGGCAATTTTCCCCCCTCAAAGTGTCTTATGAGATTGCAATACCAGTCCTTGCGGTGTAAACGCCCGTTAAGTATCATAGATTTGGGCCAGTTTATATCAATTGGGCTCGTTTGGTAAATGAAAGGGATAATGGGCTTTTAGTGGTTAAATATAAAAGGGATTGGGCTCATGGTCTTCATATAGTATACTAATGGGCTGACCCGGCCCATTAGATGGGTTTGGGTGGGTCCATTAAGTATTCTTCGGTATCGGCTCCGGTTTTGACTGTTGACTTTGCGGGGCTGACTTGACTTCATCTTGGGTTTGCTTCGATTTGACTTTGTCTTTTCCACGCTTTTCCATTCCGTGCTCAGTTTTGTTGTTTTTAGCTTGATTTTTCGTCCTTTTTTTCGGATATCCGTTTCCTGCACAATATAAGTGAAAACATACAAATACAATGTATTTTTTGTACGTTTTTGGTCATTTAAGTCCGATTTTAATGGTGAAAGGTATGTGTAATTAAACGCATACCAAAATCCCCCATACTAAGACATTGTCGTGTCCTCACGCAATGCTATGAAGTAAGCACTTAGAAAACTAAGAATCTCGATCCCCCTCGACTAATAACCTCGAAAAGTAGCTAAGTGTTTGTTGAGGGGAAGTAAAGACTCATAAGTTTGGAAAAGCCCCGTCTTTACCATTTTAAATATATACTCTTACACATATTTTTGTATTTTTTATTTTAAGCAACTAACTAACTTATTTGACTTTCGTTATTTTATAACTTTTAGGGATCATAGAACAAGATGCATTTTGATCCGAGAATGCCCCAAAAAGGATAAATTCATCGTCCCCGACTTTTTATTTATTCCAAACCAAGCTTAAAACGAAATCACCGCTAAATATGAGTTAAGATGCTAACACTACTCATATTTGCAACTTGTGAACTTTTCACTCCCGACAATTATTATATCTTAGGTGTATGTGCTATTTTGAATTTCAACCATGGATCAACGTTTTGCAAAATTCTATGCTTCACGTTTCACCCGAGAATAATGAGTTTGAAGGCGAGATCATCCCATGTAGCGACTTTCGTCTTGACACATCCCAACCTTGCGGCTAAGTGACCAGGCTTTTGACACCTCACAGAGACTAGTATCGGGACTCACAGACCTTAGGTTTCAAAAACTCTCAGATTTTCCGTATACACATAGCTTATAAAATAGAATAGTTAAAGTTTAAAAGCATATTTAAATTTAATAAAAAGAGATCTATTTATTCATTCACACTTAATATTAAACATTTATGCAATTGTAACCCTCGACCTTTTAGAAGGCTGTAACATCGGTTGTGAGCGCAAGATACATCAAACTTTTATCAGCCCACAGTTTATATTTATTACTTATCATATTTTTTGCATTTTTCATCATCATTCATTTTTTTTTCATGATATAGAGAAGACTTCTTTTTGAAAAATTCAAGTATAAATTTGAACTAAGGCTAAATTTTTTGCTATATACTACATAAAAATTGTTGATTTAAGTTTAATCTTCAAAAATAGCACGTATATTAATCAGGTTAAGAGCTTATGGGAGAAAAAGCGACAAATTACACATATGAGCTCTTAAGATTTCCAAATAATCCTTGTTTAGCATCCCACTCATAATTAACTCTATCATTTTTCGTTCTTCGCGAAGATTTGCGAACGCTTAGTCTAAACGTTAAGGAACAAGCTAGAGCTCAACACGCTCGATCGAGTCAAAATTTATTCTTATTCTACCCAGCAGGAAAGTCAAAATTGTAACAAAACACTTATTTTATTTTTGAAAATTTTGAAAATTTTCAATTTTTTTTGAAATTTTGGTGGTAAAAACAGGATTACATGAAAACAACAGCTGCAGGCACAATCAAATCGACGATCCCCCCATACTAGAATGAAACATTGTCCTCAATGTTTTACAAAGGGTTTCTACGCAAATCCTAAGCCATTTTTTAAGTATGCTCAAAGATAAACGTTAGTCGATTTGATTAGGATATTGGATTTCCCAAATGAAGCTGAGGACTTGAAGCTCTTGTGATCGAAGGACTAATCCGCGAGCACGAGAGGCTTCAAAAATCCAGGACAATCCTGTACAATACAACACAAAACACAAAACACAGAAAAGGAAAGAGGCAAGCTTCTCACAACAAAAACACGTATTCATTACTACATAATATAACTACGGATAAGCATGGGGTGCCTCCCACGAAGCGCTTGTTTAGGGTCACTAAGCTTGACCCAATCCCCATATTCAATTGTCCTTGGAGAAGGTTTGGAGATCCGGGACAACCAATTTTGGTACGTCCCCTCCAAAGTAGTGCTTAATTCGATGACCATTTACCTTAAAGTTTGGCCCGGAGTTTTGAGATAACTCAACGGTGCCATATGTAAAGACATGCGCAATGGTGAACGGTCCAGACCAACGGGATTTCAATTTACCCGAGAACATCTTCAATCTAGAATTAAAGAGGAGAACTTGATCACCGACGTTGAAAACGCGGTTTTTGATCTTGGTGTCATGGATCCTCTTAGTTTTCTCCTTGTAAATCAAAGAATTCTCATAAGCATGATCATAAAGTTTGTTTAATTCATTGAGTTGAACTTTGCGGTGATCACCCGCGGTCTCAAGGTCAAAGTTAGCATGTTTCAAAGCCCAGTAGGCTTTGTGCTCGAGCTAAATCGGTAGATGACATGCCTTTCCATATACGAGCTTGTAAGGAGTACACCCAATGGGTTTTTGTAAGCTGTACGGAAAGCTCATAGAGCGTCATCTAATTTGTCCGACCAAGAGGCACGGTTCTCGCCCACTGTCCTTTCAAGAATTCATTTCAAGCCATGATTGGATACCTCAACTTGCCCACTTGTTTGTGGGTAATACGCGGTAGAGAGACGATGAGTGACTTCGTATTTAATCATGACCTTTGCAAACTGGTCATTGTAAAAATGGGTTCCGCGATCATTTATGATAGCACGAGGGGCACTGAATCGGGCGAAGAGAGATTTAAGAAATTTGCGAACAACTCGGGCGTCGTTGGTGGGGAGCGCTTTTGCTTCAACCCATTTTGACAAGTAGTCGACCGCCATGAGTATATATTTGTTCCCTCATGAAGACGGGAACGACCCCATGAAATCAATGCCAAACGTCAAAGATTTCACAAACTTGGATGGAATTTTGAGGCATCTCATCCCTTTGTGAAATTTTTCTCTGACGTTGGCACGAGACGCAATTTTTAACCAACTCGTGTGCATCTTTGTAAATAGTGGGCCAAAAGAAACCGGCATCAAAGACCTTTTTGGCGGTGAGATTTGCACCATGATGTCCCCCGGTGGGTCCATTGTGGCAAGCTTCGAGGATGTCGAGAGCTTCTTTGCCGTGCACACATCGCCGGATCACTTGATCCGCACATATTTTGAACAAGAAGGGTTCATCCCAAAAGTAGTGTTTAACATCTTTGAAAAACTTGTTTTTCTGTTGGGATGACATCTCTTTAACAATGAATTTCCCCGCGTGGTAATTTGCATAATCGGCAAACCACGGGGTACTCGAGTCACCCTGAAAAGTCACCATATGGAGTGTCTCGAGAGGAAACTTTTCATTTACCTCCTTTGGGTCGAGCATATTTTCATAAGGATTTTCTAATCGGGAAAGATGATCTGCCGTGAGGTTCTCGGCTCCTTTTATGTCAATTACGTTAAAATCGAACTCTTAAAGGAGGAGAACCCACCAGAGCAATCTCGCCTTGGAATCTTTTTTAGCAAAGAGATATTTTAGGGTGGAGTGATCCGTATACACAATGCTTTTGTTCAAGATGAGGTAAGACCAGAATTTTTCGAAGGCATACACCACGGCTAACATTTCTTTCTCCGTTGTGGTGTAATGCGATTCTGCGTCGTTCATTGTTTTGCTAGCATAGTGTATAGGCTTAAAATGTTTCTCATGACGTTGCCCCAAGACCGCACCTATGACAAAGTCGCTTGCATCGCACATAAGCTCAAAGGGCAAATCCCAGTCTGGGGCAATCAAGATTGGAGCTTCAGTAAGTTTTTTCTTTAATGTATTAAAAGCTTGAATACAATCATTTGAGAAGATGAACGAAGTATTTTTCTCAAGGAGATGAGTCATTGGTCGAGAAATTTTGGAAAAATCCTTAATGAACCGTCAGTAGAAACCGGCATGACCGAGAAAACTCCGAACACCATTGACGATGGTGGGATGAGGTAATTTAGCAATCACATCGACTTTGGCTTTATCGACCTCAATCCCGTTCTTTGAAATTTTGTGGCCAAGGACAATGCCCTCCTTGACCATGAAATGACTTTTCTCCCAATTTAGACAAAGATTGGTGTCTTCGCACCTTTGAAGCATCTTGTCCAAACGAGAGAGGCAATTTTCGAAAGAATTCCCAAAGACCAAAAAGTCATCCATAAAGACTTCCATCGTCTCTTCGACCATGTCATGAAAGATAGCCAACATACACCTTTGGAACGTGCCCCGTGCATTGCATAAGCCGAAAGGCATACGACGATAGGCGAACGTTCCATAAGGACATGTGAATGTTGTATTTTCTTGATCTTTAGGATCGATGGGAATTTAAAAGTAACCCGAGAATCCATCGAGAAAACAATAGTAATCGTTTCCCGCTAATCTTTCGAGCATTTGATCCATAAAGGGAAGTGGAAAATGGTCTTTATGGGTGGCTTCATTTAACTTACGGTAGTCAATGCATATACGCCACCCTGTAACCAATCGAGTCGGGATCAATTCATTTTCATCATTTGTGACAACGGTAAAACCACCCTTTTTTGGGTACGCAATGTACAGGGCTTACCCAAGGACTATCCGAGATCGGGTAAATTAACCCAGCATCAAGAAGTTTTTCAACCTCTTTGTTGATGACATCGTGGATCTTTGGATTTACCCGTCTTTGGTGTTGGACGCCGATTTTCAGTCCTCTTCCATAAGAATCTTGTGAGTACAAAATAATATAAAAAATTTGTTCCCGGGGGTTTTTTTTTTTTGTGTTTTTTTTGGGTTTCTGTAAATAATTTTTTTTTTTAATAAAACCCTTTATGTTGGTGGTTTCCAGCGATGGCTCGCTTTGCGTGACTTCAAAACCTTTTGAGAGCGGGCTTTTTTTTGTCCATTCTAAGGTCTTTAGCATTTATGACGGGCAACTTGTCGTCCGCCCTCTAAAAATGCGTATTTGAAAACTGAGGGGGGGTAGGTAAAGTCCTTTGAGTTGGACTTCGAGGGGTTCATCATTTGAAGATTTATCAGTTTTGTTCACCAAACTTTCAGTTCTTTTGAATTTCTGGCAATTAATTTCCTTGAGTTGGGAGGGGGTAATGGTATCATCATTTAGTATATGCTTCAAGAATAAGAATATCCCTGTCTGGGTCAATAATGAGAGTCATCAACTTCGGTGGAAGTTGGATCATCATCGAAGAAGGCGAGGAAAGCATCGGAATTCACTCGAGAAGAAAATCACTATCCCCGAAGGGAGTGAGAGTCGGAGAAGAGGTTAGAACACACGATGAGTCATAGTTAAAGAGTGGGATTGCAACTTGAGATCACATCGGAGAAAACGAGAACTTCTTGAGAATACTCCTCACAAGCCATTTCAATGACGTTGATTCGGTTCGCCGTCATATCATCGTAATTAGAGGAATATCTTGAAGTTTGGTCAAGATTGAATGTCACGGCTTCTTTTCCAACACGAAGAGTTAATTCACCTTCGTAAACATCAATCAAAGCACGTCCGGTCTTTTAGAAAAATCTCCCGAGAATTAGGGGTACTCGGGGATCGGCATCAAAGTCTACGACTACAAAGTCGGCCGGGAATTGGAACTTTCCTACTTTTACGTCGACATCTTCGGCGTTACCGATCGATTAGGAGATCGAACGGTCCGCAAGTTCAAGATTCATACAAGTAGGAGTGAGTTCCGGAAGAGAAATATTTTTCCACACGGATAATGGCATGAGATTTATGCTAGCTCCAAGAACAGCCAAGGCTAAGCACTCATCCATTCCGGGAAAATCACACGGTATGAGAAATTTGCCAGGGTCTCCAAGTTTTTTGAGTAACTTGTTGAGGATAACCGCCGAGCAATGCTCATTCAACGGAGTTCTAGCCATTTCACTTAACTTTTCTTTGTTTCCAATCAAGGCTTTAAGAGTCGAGGCAAATTTAGGCATAAGACTCAAAGCATCCGTTAAGCTAATTTTGAAACTCAAATCTTTAAAGATTTCATAGAATTTCTCAATTTAATCGTTAGCTTTTTCACGGCGCCTTTGATCATCACGTCTTGAAGGATATGGAATTGTTGGTTTCAAGTTAGGAATCGGGGCAGGGCTCAGAATTTGGTACATGAGGTTGATCTTAGACAACCAGAGGTTGGACGTCTTTGGTACTTCCGTTATTAGTAGGATGCACCGTGTCCTTTGTCACCTCGGTTTCACGCTCCACTACTTTAGGAGAAGAAGTAGTAGGAATCGTGGGTCCTTGATAAGCAACACCGCTTCGGGTAGTAATACCCTTTAATTCTTCCTTTCGGGTGGTAATACCCATCAAAACTACCTCCTGGTTAGTAATGGTATTACTAGGAGTATCCCAGAAACCTGAAGTTAGAGGCGGAATTGAATGTCGCGAATTATGGAAAGCATTCCGTAAATTGGTCATTTGATTTTACAAGTTTTGATTTTGATTTTGCATATTTCTCATAACTGCATCATTAGCATTGATGTAAGTTTTAAAGCATCAATCGAACACGACCTTGTGTTTTGCCGGAGCCAGAGCTTGGTAAGGTGGAATGCTTGGTGAACCGGGGGTTGGATTAATCGGGGGTTGATAAAATTGGCCTTGGTATGGTAAAAAATCCCGCCGTTTGGTATATAAATTCCTTGGTTTTGTTGAACGGAGGAAAACCATAGAGGTAGAATTTAAGATTTGCAATCGGGGTCTCGGTAACCGTAATTCCGTAATTGAAATTAGCTGTGCGGCTTGGGAAAACAATATTCTTGAATATTGTCACGATAAACTTGCCACGTGGTGGCGGGAACAATTTTGGTAAGAAGAGCACACACCGCAAGTTACACAACTTTCCCTACGCGCTTTTAAGGAGCAGGAGCTGGGCATTGTATTTCTTATCAAGAAGCAAAGCTTTCACCATATCTTTAAGTTCGGCAACATCGGGAGAGATACCGGGGGTAGAAGAGCTCGAACTTACTTTGGCAACAACCGGTTTGTTACGTGAATTACGAACTTTGGATTTTGCCCTCGATGATTCTTAGGCAATCACGGGGAATCTTATCTAAAAAATTACACCAACCGTAGGCGAAATTCAACGAATCTTATCATTATAAAGAGTTCAAAGCATTATAGAAAGGTATCGAGTTGATGTAATTACTAAAATCCATGTTGTGGGATGCCCAAAGAAAATCATTGAATACAGTCGCCCTTCGCCATCCGTAAAAAAGTTTTCATCAAATCTTTGTTGAAATCTCATGATTTCATTTCGAAGGTTTGTTGTTTTAGAAGGAGGGATGAATTTGTTGATGAATTTCAAAACAAGATCATAAGAATCGATCGAGGGGTTCTTTTCAAGCCAAATCGGGCGGCACCCCGAGGAAAATGAAAAAGCATAAGCTTAATCGACGTAACTCGGATGTTCGGGAAGCTTCATCGTAAAAGTGATCTTGTGAAATAACAAATGAGGGCATGAGTGGTCTTCTTTGTCATGTCCCAAGAAATTTTTTGTTTTGAACAAGAGAAAGCAACTATGCTTCAGCTCAAAGTTGTCACGCAGTGATCCTCGGAAACAACGATGGCATCCTCGTAACCCTCGGTGGGTGGCATCGAGCAATTGACCCGAGTATGATTATCGGCCATCGTAACTACAGGATGAGCTTGATTTTCAATTGGTTCCACAAGATTAAATGGTTCAACAAAAGTCGGGTGGACTTGTTGTTGTTGACGGTTAGAATTACGAGATTGAGAACGAGTGCGCATGCACTAAAATGTAAAAAGAAAACTTATACTAATTTTTTTTTTCTTTTTTTTGGTTTTTCAACAATTATTCACAATATATTTTAATAACGGACAATGAGATAAGACACTTAAACCTAATAATCAACTTGCTTCTCGGTAACTCTTTAAAGAGAAATGCGCACAAAAGCGGAGGGAGTTAGGAACAAATGCGAAGCTATTAAAACCCTTTTCTCCTTAGGAGGTCGTCAGTTCTCTTAGAACGACACCGACCTTAGAAACCCTCTTATAGTTTGTTTTATACCTTTCAAAGGTGACACCCGTACCCTCGTGAGAGACACAAAAGGTAGTTTTTTGATCTTTGGTTCTCGGGAACCATATTAATGATAAATACTCATTGACACAAGTATTATATTGATGTAGGATTCTGACTTTCTTCTTTTAATGGACAATTTGTTTAAAAATTTTTCGTTTTCTTTTCTTTTTTTTCATATTATATATATACTCTAATAAAAATAACTCTCATTTTTGTATTTCTCTTATAAGAAAATATAGCAAATTAACTTCACTCTGGAAGGATCTTCAAACACTAAATTGTCAAACACGGCTACACAATCGTATTCAATCCTCCCCAGCCGACGACAGCAATCTAACTGATTTGACCTTGAATACCACAACCCGTTTTTATAATATATAAAAAATAAATATAATATACTTATAATAAGGATTAATCAACAAATCTCTCAATGTAGTAAACTCGGAAGTAACGATTCCACGTGTCGTTATCCCCCAACGAGGAATGCACACATTGAAAAGTCGAGAACTCTTATTTGACATAATAGATACTTGAATGGAACAAAAATTAGATGATATCTAAACCTAGCAAGACAAAAATTAAGGCAAAACACATTTAAGAGAACAATTAAAGGCAAAGCTCAACTTTTCTTAACTTAAAAAAAGCAAAACACAGGATGGAATCCACTAAAACGTGACCTAAAAACACTCTACAAATTTATCAAAATTAAAGATTCCCTAAACATGATCTTTCTTGAATTTTATAAGCCCTAACTTAACTAAAATGCGCTAGAACAAGAAAACTAGTACCAAAACGGGAGTGATTACAGGTTTAAAAACACTAAAAAAAACATAAACGGGATTCAATCCCGCTCACTATAAAAAATCAAATTTTGAGCCAATTTAACCCTTACGAAAGCAAACTCTAATTTTCCTACAAGTCCTATCTCTTGTTAAACAGAAGAACTTTTACTAAAAAAGAATACACAATAATGCATTTTTGACTTTTTTTATATTTTTTATCAAAATAAAACGATATCTTTAATGAAATTAAATGTTACAAAAAATACTAACACATAATTCTTAACACACATTTCTAAAAAAAACATTCCTGAAAAGTGACATCACAGAGAAAACATGACAGGACTCTAATAAAAATCAACTGGAGAAAAGCAGATTATCAAATAAGGGGCTGTGAAATAAACTA
Organism: Tanacetum coccineum; assembly: GCA_026074375.1. Lineage (NCBI taxonomy): Eukaryota > Viridiplantae > Streptophyta > Magnoliopsida > Asterales > Asteraceae > Tanacetum > Tanacetum coccineum. Next base: position 13,270 of record BQNB010085542.1, on the reverse strand, counting down.
AAACAAAACTAGATATTAACAAAAGAAGCTCAAAACGTGTATAAGTAATAAAAGAGTTGCAAAGATAAAAGAACACATCATCAGACCCAAGGTCGAGTGGTATAGTGTGTGTTGTGTAAGAACCGTTTGTGAGAATGGTAGAGGTCTCCGGTTTCGAGCCTATGCTCACGCTCGCGAGCTATTAACCGCCAATCCCACACGTATTTTCTTTCAAATGCCTATTTTTATACAACCTATATTAAAGGGCTTAAAATTAAGCAAGCTCTTATTTACACAAAACAACACTTTTTTATAAACCACAAATAAGCACAAATAAACCTAAAAGGTGACAGGATAACTAGCTACAATCTACACTTAAGCCTTAAAATGAGCTCTAACGTGTTAACCTAACACTTAAGCACTCAAAAAGCAATCCAAAAAGTCAGCAAATAACTGCTAAGACATGAAATTAATTTACACTAATATGCAATTTCACAAACAAAAATAAGCAACTAAGATAAGCTAGAATAAGAAGCAAAATTCACCTAAAAGCTATACAACTTAAAAAAATTTAAGCAACAAGGCAAATAAGCTAAATAAGACCACATAAACTGAACAAGAATATAAGCTAAAATGATTTAAACTGACCTAAATAAGCGTATCACTAAAACCTAGAATCCAAGCAAATGCAATCAGCTAATGAAAGCCTAAAACAAATAGCTTTTTGCCAAAATTGATAAGCAAAAACCAAAAGGGAACCTTTTCTAGCTTTATTTTTCAGCTACGAAAACAGAACCTTATATGGCTTAGTGGCTTATACCACTAAAAACATCATGGCAAAAAAAGGGCTTATAAAACCAATAGAAACAAGAAAACAGCGGTAGTTTGCGAAAACTCAACAATAAGCACTAAAAGCATCATGAAAAAGGTAGTCACACTAGATTTAAACACTTAGACAAATTTTTGTAAATTTTCACAATACACCCATCTTCTTTGAGCTTAAAAATAATCAAACAATAGAACCGTATGATCTTAAAACTACAAACAGATTGATATGAACTCAAAAACAAGACTCAACAATCAAAAACATTTTGAAATAAAGCATATGCCATCAAAAGCCAATTTTTGGCGGGGGGAAAAAAACATTTTCTTACACACATTTTTTCATACTTAGGCAATTTTTTTGACGTCTTTAGGGCAAAATGCAAACACAACAATGCAGGCTATAAAGCGATGGTTTCTAACTTGCTTTTAAACTCTTAAACAAACTCAAAACCAACACAAACTCTCAATAAGCAAAAGCACAATCAAATAAGCAAATAAAATGAGCTTTAACCTAACAGATTCAAACCTCAAACTCTTAAAACCTTAAAAATGAGATTTAACACTTAAAAACTTAAACAAACTGAATCTTATAAGAATAATCAAGCTAAACTATAACGACCCAAACGACACATTCTCTTTTTGACCCATTTTGACCTACAAAATCAGTTAAACCAAACACCCCTTTAAACACTTAAATTTGCATTTTTAAAGAGATTAATGCTGATTTAAAGCACAAATTCAAGAGACCAGATATTAAATAATTAAAACAAACAATATTAAGCAAATTTCAATAACCAATAAGCACTTAAATAAGCTAAAAATGAGATCTATGCAACAACAAATAAGCTATTTTAAAACAGATTATAAGAAAACTTAAAAAAATGATAGTCTAAACTAATAAGCAAAGCATTCATACAGAATCAAATAACATAACCACAAGCAGAAATAAGCAAGAGATAAGCACAATAAGTAGTTTAATAGTAAAATAAGCTAAAACTTGGAAAAAGGAAACTTACAAAGGCCCTTGCTTAAACAGGGCAAATGAGCTTAAAAGAGCTTATCTACAAGCTCTAGCTTATCAAAGATAAGCTAGTGACAGCAATAAGCCTTTCCCTTTTTTACTGCTTATCTTCCATTTGAGCTTTTTGAGTGATTTTTGGTGAAATAAGCTTAAACCTTACAAACTATGAAAGAGTTTTGTAAGACTTAAGAATTTGTTATAAAAAAAGGATGACCTTTAGTAGCATATAAAATAGTTTTTAAATCATCAAACACTTTACTAACTTAAAAACGGGATAAAAACATAAAAACTTCAATCTTTCATTAAACTTAAAATCAGTACAAGGCTTTTAAGAAAACATTACAATAAGCTGAAAAACTTAAATTATAAGCTGAAAACTACTAAAAAACTCCAAAGGCTTACAAATGAGCCTATTTATACTAATCAAAAGAAGACATTTACTAGGCAACTAGTGGCTTTCGTTAATGAATGATGTGCCCTTTGTAAGGGTTGTGTTTGTTGTGGTGAGTAGCATCAAATCAATCTTGGCCATTATAGAAATTGAGTAGTGTCCATCTATCCATCACTTCTATAAGGCATTGAACCCTATTGTCCATGTCCTTAGACAATGAGCTTGCAAGGGGTCACCAAGGTGGATTTCATGTGGTAGGCATAAAGGTGTGGGGTGTGTAGACATAGTGGAAAAAAGTGTATAATTTTGAGGGTTTGGCAGTTTAAGCCCCTCAAGTCATAGTTGGGCTTTTTGCTTTGTATAAAATAGCTTAATGGGTTGGTTCTGCCCATTAAATGGGTGCGGGTGGGCTCATTAAGTATTTCTTCGATGTCGACCTCGGTTTTGACTTTGACTTTTCGGAGTTGACTTTGACTTTGACTTTTTGACTTGATTTTGACTTTATCATGCTCTTTCCGTTCCCGTGCTCGTTTCTTGTTGTTTTGGCTTTGATTTTTGTCCTTTTCTTGATTATCCGTTACCTGCACAATATAAGTGAAAACATACAAATACAATGTATTTTTGGTACTTTTTTGCTAATTTAAGTCCGATTTTAATGGAAAAGGGTATGTGTATTTAAGCACATACCAGTTATTGTGTATGGTAATGTAACAGGTAATTTTCATAAAAGCATTTCTTGAAATTTTTTTAAAATTTGAGCATAATTTAAGCATTTTTTGTTTTGTGTGAAAAATAGGACAAGTAAACATTATAATTCCCACCCCCCACTTGAATTATACAACGTCCTCGTTGTATAGATAAAACAATTAAAAACAGGATTAAAAAAATTAGAATGAGAAACTCCCCTGATAGTTGCTAGGTAGATTCTTAATGTTGAGCTTTTGAGCAAGATCGTGTTGAACAGTCGTCTTGAAGTTTCAAGACTCCAATACTTCCAGACTTGTAGATACTTTAACCAACTTTGTCGATCTCTGTTTTTTTGAGGTCTTGTGCAAAATAGTAGGAAAAACGTGCATTCCTATCTTGGTACCTAAAAATAAATAAATAAAAACAAACTGTACAGGAAACCAATACGTCGTATTCATAAACTGGAATATGCCGTATAGAAGCCTGTAAAGAGTTTCTAATACAAGTCAGTCTACCAAATACGCCGTATCATGTAAATGAATACGCCGTATTTCCAGAACTGACAATACAGTTTTCAAAGTAAATAAAAAGTAAAGACTGATAATGTCCAGACAATCAATACACCGTATGGTATGGGTATGTGAGCGTGATACGGCTGTATTTGATGTCTTGAAGACGACTCGATAACAAAACTATAGCTAACATTCCGGTTGCTCCCTGGAATGCACTTTCTTACAAGGAAGTCTTTAAGTTAAGACTTTATTCTTCTTTTCTTCCTTTATGTTCCATCTCATGCATTCAATGGGCCCGTTTGTGGATATATCTTCCTGATGGACTTGGATAACTCGTCCTAAAATATTTCAAATACCCTTTGTAGAAACCCTTAAGCTTTTGGTACGGATGCGAGATCCCATTTACCTTGTTTTGTTCACTTACCTTCAGTAACTGTGGGATCTTGTTACATTGTTGATTAGTATTCTTTTTAAACCTTGGATGTGATCGCATCATTTGGTAAGTTACACTTTCGTTACCCTTGTAAAGGGTAATCGTTCCCAAAGATCGAACCTCTTCTTTAGATCCCAACGTCTGCTTAAGAACAGTTCGCCAACAATAACGACACCCATTCCATCATCACGATAACATCGCATATCATCCAAAACTGACAAAATCTTTATAATAGAAATAGTCACCAACAAAGAAGGTAGCATTCATTAAGAGTCCCCTACAACTTATTCCCTTTACTACTCCAATTTATCTTTCATGATAGAGTTGTAAAACTTTTTGGATATCAAATTGATGTACGATATTGGAAAGAAATTAACGTGTACAAATTCAAATCCTATCATGCATGAAAACTTTAAGTTGTGGGCACAATCAATATGGGTCTTCTTATCATAGTTGCAATCACTAGGGTAATCATCAATTTGAGTATCCAGTTCATCATCCCTAGATTTGACTAAATCATCCATGGGTGCATCAATTACCTCACCTTCCTCAATGGTGGGCATTAAATCATTAACTTGATTTCTCCTAAGCTCTAATGGTTCATTTAGATCGTTTAATTCTATGTAATCTCCAATCAAAGGGTCTAATGATCTATTTATCACCAAAGTTTCTCCCATGAGCCTAGCTTCTAAATCAAGCTCCATTCTTTCTATTAAACTTAGCATATAGACCCTCTTAATCAAACTACTAGCAGGTTTAACACTTTTGAAAATAATCTTATCATCCCCTACCCTTAAAGTAATCTTTCTTTTGAAAACATCAATCTTAGCACCGGGCAGTAGACAAAAATGGTCTTTCGAGGATCAAGGGCACTTTGATATCCTTGGGCATATCTAGGATTATAAAGTCTATGGGGAATACAAACTTACCAATTCCTACTAGTATATTTTCAGCAATTCCTTTTGGATATTTCACTGTCATATCTGCTAATTCCACTGTCAACTTAGTGTGAGATGATTCGCCTAATCCTAAGTTAAGGTAGGTCGAGAGAGGCATAACACTAACATTAGCTCCTAAGTCAACAAGGGCATTATCAAAGAAAACATTATTAATATAGCAAGGTAGAGTGAAACTTCCTAGGTCTTTCTCCTTTCGGGGTATGGTATTATTGATATGTGAAGCTCCACAAGCTTCCAAGAATTATGGTCCATAGTTCCCCTTCTCATCTTCACAATAATGATCGTTCAAACGACTTGGAAATGGAATCGTCGCTTGTCTTGCCTTGGGTAACAGTGTTCTGTCTAGTGGGGTGGATACGGCGTATTAGGAATGTCCCATACGGCGTATCGAGTATGTATCAGCTTCAATAGTTATCGAGATCGACTTGACATGGTCTCTCGGGTTTGGTTCAGTAGAGCTAGGAAGGCTTCCAAATCCTCTTTCCTGTAGCAATTTGCTTATCTGCCTGATTTGAATCTCTAAAGTTTTAATTGACGCTCCTTGGTTCCGAAAGGCAGCATCCATTGAAGTTTGAATTTCTTTAATTAACTTGAAGTTTTCATCATGCCTTTTCGCTGACTCCCCCATAAACTTGCTCACAGTTTCTTCCATAAATTGTCTTCATTCTTAAAACAAAGGATTCGTGTTGTTCCTTTGGTAGAATCCCAGAGCTGCTACTCTATATCCCCCTCCTTGAAAAGGTGTACCAAATTGCGTGTATTAAGCTTCCTCAAGGGTTTTCCCTTCTTCTTTGAGTGGGAAATCTTTAGTGTAGTGGAGTCCCTTACATTGTTCACATCCTACTTGAGCAGCATAAACTTTTTCATTCACCTTCTTGATCTCCCTTCCTAGATTATTGAGTTGTGCTTGTATAGCAGCCAATCTGTCAAAAGTTTTAGTACTTCTTCCCCTAGATGTTCCATCATGCCATTTTTGAGAAAATTCTGCCATCTCTTGGATGGCCACTTTTGCATCGGCAGCAGTTTTAGTTGGGATGGCGCCACTTGAGTCAAGAATTTATCGTGTTGGAACTTCTAACCCATTATAGAACAAAATTACCTCCTGCATCTCAGTCTAGTAGTGTTGAGGACACTTCATTAAGAGTTCTTTAAAGCACTCGCATGCTTGATAAAAGGTTTCATTTGGTTCTTGCTGAAAGTTGTTAATTTCCTCCATTTTCTTTGCAGTTCGACTAGGTTGGCAATATTTGTTCAAAAACTTAGTTTTAAGATCTTCCCAAGTTTTGATCAAACCAGCTGGTTCATTTCTCAGCCAACGACTTGTGGCTCTAGTTAAGGATATAGGAAAGACTCGAAGCATTAGTTGATCTACAGTGATATTAGGAACATGAAATAAGTCAACTCCTTTTGAGAACTTTTTCAATGTGTTCGTTCGCATCCTCATGATCTGAACCGCTAAATGTTTTTTCTTGAAGCTCCTTAAGAAATTGGCCTTTCAGTTCAAAGTGATCTTTGTCCTCAATCTTAGGCCTAGCTACTCCTGATCCATAGTCAGTTCGTGTCTTGCTCATGTATTGCTCCATTGTTTCTACCATTGTTTCTGCTTCTTCTTCCTCAAAAGCTTCTTCTAGATCAGATAATAGATTGAGTCCAGGTGTTCTTGATTCGTCAAGACTTAGTGTCTTGAAAAGCCTCCTAGATGATCGAAATTCTCGTTCTTGTTCCTTAAAGGGTGTAAATAGTTCTTCACCAGAACTCTTTGTCATTTACTAACTGAAACAAAGGATAAACAATCAGTATGATAAGCTCGGGAGAAAGAAAACACAAAAAACTAAGCACGGAAATCAAGTACAAAAAATAGAATTTTATTCTGTATTAGGTAATCAATACGCTGTATTCAATTAAATTGAATACGCCATATTAAATCTTTTGAATGAATACGTTGTATTGAACAGAAAGCTGGATACGCCGTATACGATGGACTTGGATACGCCGTATCAGGTTATCAACCAGAACATTGTATTTGAAAAACAATTAAATAGACAAATAAATATAAATATACAAACAAACAATTAAACTAACTAATATACAAAATTTTTAGAATTATAAAAAATTTACAAAATTATACATTAATCTAATTTACACTACTCCTAAGGGGTTAGATCTAATCTAATGTTAAAAACCAAAATATCAAATTAAAATTAAGATCTTATTTCACTCCCCGGCAACGGCGCCAAAAACTTGATGTGTCGTTGTGTGGTGTTTATTTATGAAAGTTCAAGTTTTAAATTTATATTTTGCCGACTAACTAAAAACAATACTTTAACAGGCATTGTACCCGATCATGGGTAGTTTTGTGGTAAGTAGGGTGTCGAACACTTGGAGCGAGAAACACTTAACTTTTGTTAATATCTTGGTTAACTAATCTAGGTTAATTATAATCTAAGTCAAACCTATGCTAAACCTATGTTAGTCCTAGTCCTAATTCTAACAGGTAAAAGGGGGTTTTCAGTCTGATAGACTGGCACAGGCTTTGTGGTGACTACAATTAATTCAAAACACTTAAACACTCGCAATCAAATTAATAGAAGATAAAAGAGCGGTCAAGCCTTATAATAGAAAATTGTATTAGCCATTATTAATCCGATAAGAAGTTCATTTGTTTATTCAGTGTAATGATTACTTATCTCGAAGAGGCATATCATTCTTAAGACTTAAGCGTTACATCTTTCTAAGACCTAGATACGTAGAATTCTATCACAATTAAATGTATCCGTATAAAACATCCTTATTTGCTGATTATAATCATAAATATCTCTTCTTAGCTTTTTATATATCAATCTTAGGGCATTAAAGGCAATGGTGAACTTGTTAAACCCTAGCTCCATAGAGAACTTTCTACCCAATTACTACTCTAATCGCTTTTTATATACTAGTAGTTCCACTGTCCGAATCTTACCAATTGAGATTAGAACATACACGCGTTACTCTCTCCCATGGTAACCTCAATTAGCCCAAACTAAGATCTCAGCAACTCTAAAGGAAAATATAGGTTAATATTTGTGATCATATGATTTGTTTTATAGATATACAAAATACAATAGGAACTATCTCATAAACCTTAGCCTACGCCCAAAACATCCACCAGAAGTTTGCAGTGCATAAATATGTAGGACTTAGACCCAGTTGAATGAAGACGTATACTTAAGCACTTAACACACTAGTATAAAATGTTAAAACATAAACAAGTCTCATTCAACGAATAATTAAGCAATCCCGAGATATAAAACAAATACTTAACATAAAGATCTTTCATAAATAATTGGTCTATTACCCAAGGTTCTGTCAGCCTTCAACACATCATAATTAATACAGCACATTGTTCTGGCTAAGTATAACTCTAAACGCACCACCGAAACGATACCAAAAACTTAGAATCGATTACTCAAAGTATAAAAATTCACACTTATCTTCTTCTCTATGATTGGATCGCGTTGCAATAAATCTTCTGCTCTTTTTCTCCTTTGAAAATTGATTTTTGAGGTTTAGGTATCGAGAATATGATTTAGCACTCTTAAAAATCGTTTTTAAGTTTTCTATTTATAGGGTCTGGAGTTGGTTTGATACGGCGTATCCAAGGTATTGGATATGGCGTATTTGGGGTTTTTTGGAGTAGGGACCACGCTTGATATCTTCCAGAATATTCACATACTATATCTCTAATACGGCATATTGGTCTTCTCTGGATACGGCATATTGATCTTGTTTCCTTCGTGGTCTTTAGTGAAGTGCAGGCACAGATACGCCGTATCTTCTTGATGGATACGGCGTATTAGATGTCAGAACAGAATTCTTCAAAATATCTTTGTTTAAGCTCCAGAATGCGCGCCTTTTTGGTAATCTTCACCAAGTACTCGATAATTACTGCAATTCTCAAATATAAATGATTAAGTAACAATTGTTTGTAATAATTATATAAAATGGGTTAATAACAGGGGATAAATGATGCTATAAAAATGACGTTAATTGATGTCATCATATGTATTTATTTGTTCTTGTATGATTCTTGATTTCATTGCAAACTTTATAAAATATAACAAAGTGGTGATTTAACTAAATAATTAAGATGTAAATAAAATAAAAAAGTAGAGTTTTATGAATGACCTTGAGTGAATGAAAAGAGAAGATGAACCTAAATCTAAACCTATGCAAACCATTTTGTTTGTAATCTAACTTAAACCTACTTAAAAACTCTTGTAATCTTGTTAGAAAATCAAAACAATTGCTTCTTGTTTTTGTTGTTTGTATCTGTAACACCCGCCCCGAGGGGCATCAGATTGCACAGCAGAAATTAGCAATTTGGTGTTAATAAATAGCATCCGTCACCACGATAACAGAAAACGACTCAAATAAGACGTTTACCAAACATGTGCTCCAAAATTATTCAGAGTTAAAGTGCATTTAGGTCCTACAGAATCGTAACCACCGTCTATTACAAACCATGAAAAACAAATTGTTTTCAAATAAAAGACATTGTTTTAAACAC
>BQNB010085541.1:0-23723 GCA_026074375.1 Tanacetum coccineum | reverse complement strand
TGTATACCTTTGATATGAAAAATGTTGTTTCTTCAAAAGCATACACTTGTTTATTAGCAAAAGCCTCATCTGATGAAGCCAAATTGTGGCACAGGAGGTTAGGTCATCTTAATTTCAAAAACTTAAATAAACTTGTAAAGGATAATCTAGTTAGAGGGTTACCTTCCAAGAGTTTCAAAAATGACCACACTTGTGTTGCTTGTCAGAAGGGAAAGCAACACAAGGCCTCCTGTAAGGCCAAGATTAATAGATATGTGACTCACCCATTACACACCTTGCATATGGACTTATTTGGACCTACCTCAGTGAGGAGTATCAACCATGCAAGTTACTGTCTAGTGATTACTGATGACTATTCAAGGTTTTGTTGGGTTTTCTTTCTAGCCAAAAAGGATGAGACTAGTGACATCCTTAAGACTTTTATAAGACAGATAGAAAACCAACTTAATCAAAAAGTAAAAATCATTAGATCAGATAATTTGGGACAAAATTATAAAAACATGGGTTATGCTTGAGTTCTTGGGAAAAGGGTATAAAACAGGAGTTTAGTAATGCAAGAACTCCTCAGCAAAATGGGGTTGCTGAGAGAATGAATAGGACCCTTATAGAGGCTGCTAGGACTATGCTAGCTGACTCACACTTACCTACCACTTCTGGGCAAAGCATCATACTGCTATGCAATACCTTTCAACAGGGTAAATGGGTGGACCAACTCTAGGAGTAGGGGGAGGGGGGTGGCAGTGGGGGGGGGGGGGAGCCTCAGAACAAAACTCCTTATGAGCTTTTGTTTGGCCATAAACCAATCCTTAGCTACATAAGACCATTTGGGTGCCATGTAACCATTCTCAATACTCTTAGTCCACTAGGAAAGTTTGATGGAAAGTCTGATGAGGGTTTTCTTGTTGGTTACTCTGTGAACAGTAAAGCCTTTAGGGTTTATAATTTAGTAACCAAGAGAGTTGAAGTAAACCTTCATGTCAACTTTCTTGAGGAAAAACCCAATGTACAGGGATTAGGCCATAGGTGGATGTTTGACTTAGACTATCTTACAGACTCTATGAACTATATACCTGTCTCTTTGCAAAATCAAGCTAACCCTGCAGGTTCAAAAGAGGTCATTGATATTGATGTGCAGACTGAGGAGGCTGAAGAACTGATGGTGGTCTCTTCTACTTCTAGAAAAGCAGCTGTTTCTGAAAACATTGCTAAAAAGAAGACTCACTCCCCAAAGCAGCCATCTTCTACACCAATATCCAAGTCTGCTGATGACATTATGGCTTTTAGAAAAGAGCTGGATGCTCTTGCTTTGAAGCACTTAGGACCAGTACCTGCAACAGCACCTACCAGTACTAATCCTGTTAATACTGGTAGTGGTAATCTTAATACTGGTTTTGAGCAAGTTACTCCTGGTAATATGGAAGCTATCTCTCCTAGTGCTAATCATGAAGAAGAGGTCTTCTCTGATGCAGATGATGATGAGATGCCTGAAATAAGGATTTATGATAAATCAAGTGAAGGTATCTTTGAACAGGCTTCTTATGATGATGATGGGATTATTACTGATTTCAACAATCTACCAGATGAAGTAGATGTCACTACCAACCCCACTCTGAGGATTCACAATGCTCATCCTCAAAGTCAAATCCTTGGAGATCCTAATACACCTGTTCAGACTAGAAGCTCTCTCAAGAAAATCACTGAGGCTCATGCTCTAGTGAGCTACATACAAGCACACCAAAGAAGCAATCATAAAGATCAACAACATTGTCTTTTTGCTTGCTTTTTATCTCAATTTGAACCAAGGAAAGTCTCAGAAGCCCTTAAAGATTCGAAGCTGGGGTTGAAGCTAATGCAGGAAGAAACGTTGCATTTCGAAGTTTCAACAAGTATGGGTTTTGGTTGATTTACCCAATGGTGCTAAGGTGATAGGTACCAAATGGGTATACAGAAACAAGAAGGATGAGAGGGGAGTAGTTGTAAGAAACAAAGCAAGGCTGGTAGCTCAAGGTCCATCGAAATGAAGAAAGGATTTGACTATTATGATTGTATTATGCTCCGGAGGCACGAATAGAAGCTATCAGGTTGTTTTTGGCCTTTGCCTCATTTATGGGATTCATAGTCTATCAAATGGAATGTTAAAAGTGCTTTTCTGTATGGCACCATTGATGAAGAGGTTTATGTCTCACAACCTCCTGGTTTTGTTGATCCTGATCATCCTACAAAGGTTTATAAGGTGGTCAAAGCTTTGTATGGATGTAACCCAAGCCCCTTAGAAGCTTGGTATCTACTTTGTCAACAGTTCCCTAGAGAAGCATGGATACAAGAGGGCACCATTGACAAGACTTTATCATTAGAAGAAACAAAAAGATAACCATTTGGTTTCAAGTGTATATAGGTTGATGATATCATTTTTGGGTCTACCAACAAGTCTTGGTGTGATGAGTTTGAAGCTTTGATGCAAAGCAGATTTCAAATGAGTTCCATTGGTTGATTGTGGGGGGGGGGGGGGTGCTTACTTTTTTTCTTAGTCCGACAAGTCAAGCCAGAACAATGGAGGAATCTTCATATCTAAGACAAGTATGTGCTGAGATACTTCAAAAAATTTGATCTTTGAATGTCAAAGTGCTGCATCACTCCCATGAGACCCAAGTTACCTTTGACAAAGGATGAGGAAAGCTTTTGATGTAGATGTACACTTGTACAGAACAATGAATACGTTCACACCATGTAACTTAACTGCCTCAAGAACCAGATAATATTTAGCAGTATGTGTTTATGTTTCACGTTTTCAGGTAACTCCAAAGACTTCTCATCTCAATGCTGTCAAGAGGATCTTCAAGTATCTCAAGGGCAAGCCAAACTTAGGATTATGGTATCCTAAGGAATCACCCCTTCATTTGGAAGCATTCTCTGATAGTGATTATGGTGGTTCCAACCTTGACAGGAAATCCACAACAGGTGGTTGTCAATTTCTTGGTCAAGAAGACTTATCCTCCATGGCAATGTAGAAACAGACTATTGTGGCCACTATCAACAACTGAAGCCTGAATATGTAGCTGCTGCAAATTTCGTTGAAAAGATGTTGTGGGTTCAAAATCAATTGTTGGACTATGGTTTCAACTTCATGAATACCAAAATCCACATTGATAATGAAAGCACAATTTGCATTGTGAAGAACCCTGTCTATCACTCTAAGACCAAACACATTGAGATTCGTCACCACTTCATCAGAGATTGTTATGAGAAGAAGCTCATAATGAGGGAAAATTCACATAGACATAAATGTAGCTGACTTGTTTGACCAAACCTTTTGATGGACCCGTCATTACTTGGTGGTTAGCATTGTATGATCCAACCCATTAGCAACATTAAGGGGAGGCTTAGTTGTGTAAGTTTTGTTTATTATATTAGCTAAGTAAATCTTACTTCGTTAGTTTCGTATTTTTAATTCGCTATAGATTATATTCTATTAATACTGGTAGTTCAGTAGGGATAATTCGGGTAGTTAAATTTCTTTTAATCCTGGTAGTTATGTTCTTTTAATTCTGGTAGTTAAGTAGAGTTAATTCGGGTAGTTAGTTTTCATTAATTCTGTTTATACATTTTCTGCAATTTGTTTTTCTTTGTTTTAGACTACGTTTGCAGGCTTTGCATGGATGAAAGAAAGGCGTGCCAAGGTTTTAACAATTGACCATTTTTTTTATACACACTTAATTCTGGTTGAAATAGAGTTAATTCGGGTTGACTCTTAATTAATTCTGTTTGACCAAAATTAAGTCTGGTAGTGTAAATTGTTAATACTGGTAGGTTCGTGTTAATGCTGGTTGCGGGAAACTTGACTTTTTCTGCTTTCTTACTGTTTAAATATAACCGTTAGAGATTTTTACGGCGCAATAGTCGACCAACAGAGTAGCTATATATAGATAAAGTTTGATTTCTCTTTCATACTTTTCTTTTATTGCTATCTCCTTTTCTTTTGCAAAGTAAAACTTTCCTCTCTCTAAAACCGAAAATTGGGAGCGCAGGAGCGTTCTGCTACCAGCATCTACAATTTCATTCACTTAAAAACCCAAGTACTTAATACGGTTGTTAAATGGCTCAATTAAAATATTGTGACAAACATAACCAAGTGGGGTTTTTGCGAAAGCCTAATGAGAGTGCCGGATTTGCTGAAATAGTGGATTTTCTTCGAGGTTCCAACCTTAGGTATGCTTTAACTGCCAATCCAACTTTTTATGATTCAATTGTGCAACAATTTTGGCAGAGTGCTATCGCACATACTAGAGCTGATGGGTCCTTAGAAATTATTGCAACCATTGATACCATCAGGTACACAATCTCTGAGGCGTCAATTAGGGATTCTCTACAATTAGATGACGCCACAGGAATTACAATGTTGCCTAATGTTGACCTTTTTGAGGGTATGGGGCAAATAGGGTATCCTACTGATGGAACTTTTACATTTTGGAAAAGTTTCTTTACACCAACACGCACACCCGCTACATGACCAGGTACTCTACCCAGCTACCCCCATTGACACAAACTGGTCACACTAACACACAACACCCAGACCTTACCAAACAACCAACGAACCACAAACACATCAACCCCACCACCCTACCTAGAAAGACGCAAACAACAAAACCACAATCAAACCTTAAACCTCCCAACCCGTACCTACCAGCTACCTGTACAACACAAATACCACCCCGGCAAAAACACAACCCCCGGCCCAATATACCTACCTACCCCTACACAGTATTGAGGAGTGTAAATAGTGTTTATGCACACCAACCACACCCTTACCCACCACCACCTCACAACATATCCCAAAATCGCCTCTTATACCACATAAGTACATACCCCACCTGAAACACTTAGAAACGCACATCCCCAAGGACCACCTACAACACACACACATCCTAACAAAATTTATTGATGATGTCCCCGTTAGGCTTTACTTATCCACTCACTTTTAACACTGTATAAAATTCTACTAAAAGTGGTGGAAGGAATCAATTGGTAAGCATAATTGCTACTATGCATTGATCTGTCTATCCACTGGTAGAGTTTATAATTTCAAAACTCCGATTTTTTGATGTATGGTGGCAAATTTGAAGAGCAAAAAAAGTTTTTGATGTATCCCCGTTTTCTACAAATGATTTTAAATATTCAACCTGAAAACAAACACCCTTATCTAGCTGTGAGCTTGACCAAAAAGAAAATATAAGGAAAATTGAAAAGGGGTTTTCAAGGGGCACCAAGACCTTTATTGCCTTCTATGTTGCTTGTTGCTACTAACCCTAATGCAGGCCAAGAACATGCTGCTCAAGGTCAATCTCAACCATCACCAACACCACCACCCATCCCAACATCTACATCTCCACCTCCACCTATTCCATCACCAACACCACCATCCATTCCTACATCTCCACCTCCACCTATTCCATCACCAACACCACCACCTATTCCAACACCTACATCACCACCACCACCACCACCTGAGACTGAACCACCACTAGATATACATCTATGAGGAGCAATCACACCTGTCCACCATCACTTCTCACCCTCACAAGCACAGGCTCCAAGTCGCATGCCTATGGATGATTTGCTTCACACTGTTCCCAAGTTGATTTCAAGAATTGATAGCCTGGAATTGGATCTCAAACAAACCAAGCTAACCATGGGAAATGCAATAGTGAAGCTAGTCAAGAAGGTGAAGAAGTTAGAAGGGTTTCTAAAAAGGAGGAATTTAGTTTTGACAGATTCAGAGGATGAAGAACCTGAGGCTCAAGGGAGGAAAAGTCAAGCTGATCCTCAAGATTCTTCAATACAAGGACTGGTTACACCTCCTACAACAAAGGCACATGCTTCAGGGGAGGAACAAGTGGAAGATATAAGCCCAAACACTCTTGAAGCAGCCAAAACTCTCTCAAAGGTTGCCTCTTTAAAGTCAAGGTCCATTGACAAAGGAAGGAGGTACAAGAGAAGAAAAGAGACTAAAGGTAAGAAAGTAGTCTCAAGCTTGGACTTTCAAGAAGATGATGCTGGTGCTGAAAAGATTAATACTGCTGGTGAGATTAATGCTGCTAGTATTGAAGTTAATACTGCTAGTAAAGTTAATACTGGTAGTATTGAACTTAATACTGTTATTGAGCAAGATAGTACTGCTGGTGAAAATAAAGGACAAAGAGAAGGGAAAGCTCCTATGCTGAGTGAAGAAACTCCAAAGAAGTCAAAGGAACAAATTTTACAAGAAGAAGCTAGCCTTGCAGAAGCAATCAGGTTGGATTCCTTACAAAAAGAAGAGGAGGCTAAGCAAATTCATTTGGATGCTCTCCTAGCACAAAGAATTGCAGAAGAAGAAGAGCTGACTGAGCAACAGAAGAAAAGAAAAGCTCAAGTACAGTTTGAGGCTCAGTATTACACAAATGAAGACTGGGATTTGATTAGAGCAAAACTTGAAGCTAATGCAGAGTTGTCAAAGAGCATGCTTGGAAGTGAACTTCAAGGAGAAGACTTTGCAAAGAGAATGGTGGATATTGTAAATCAAAGAAAGAAGTTGTTTGCTGAAGAAAGAGCCAAAGCTAAAAGGAACAAGCCCATGACCCAATCACAGCTGAAAACTTACATGATGAACTACTTAAAGAATCAAGGGACATGGAAGATAAATCAGCTGAAGAAACTGAGCTTTGAAGAAGTCAAGGAAGAGTTTGACAAGCTTGTACAACAGATTGAGTCCTTTGCTCCAATAAGTTTTGAAGCCACTAAAGCTAGCTTGAAAAGATTTGGTGAAGAGCTTCAAACAAAGGCTCCAAAAAGACTGAAAGAAGAAAAAGATGATGAAGTAAAGGATGATGAATCAACAAAGAAGTCTGGAAAGAGAAGAAAGCAGATGGCAAGAAAAGGTATGAATACAAATGTTGATGAAAATGATTCTGAAGATTCAGATAAGGTTGATGAGCAAGAAGAGACTAACACAGGTACTGAAACTCCTATTAATCCTATTCCTGTAGCTATGAAAACACCTAGTGTAGCTACTTATAAGATTATAAAACAAGGAGAAAAAGGAGTATACCAAATTGTTAGAGAAGATGGAACAGATATAGTATATATTAACTTTGGTGCAATGTTAAAATCTATATCTAGAGATGACCTGACTGAGCTGTATAGGATAGTGATGAATAGATATGGGTTGGATGGGCCTGAGGATAAGTTAGAAAAGGAATTCTGGAAATGTTTAAGAGTTATGTTTGAAGAACCTCTAAGCACAGATTCTATATGGAGTGAGATAGAACAACAAAAGATTGTAAGTTGGAGATACTATGATACTAGTAGGGTACATTGTTTGAACTTAGAATCTATGGATGTTTACTTGTTGTCTGATAGAAAATATCCACTTTCTGCTGAGGTATGTAAAACAATGTTGAAAATGAAGCTTTTGGATGGAAAGATGAATGAAGATTGCTATAGATTGTTGAAAATGATGGAAAAACAAGCAGGCATTAGAAAGTAGTGAAATTTGTAGAGTTGAAAGCCTAGGATAGAAGTTGAGAAGGATAACACTTGGTGAAGGTGCTATGCACTAACACAACAAATGGTTATCAGTTCACCATGTCTAACCAACATAAGGACTGGCTAGTCCAGGAGCAAACGGCTCTTGGTAAAGACTTCTCAAATCCGTTCTATGGTTGACAACTTGCATAAATGTTGTATGTTTTCATCTCAACCCATAGCTGTTAAAGTGAAGAGTTGGCTAGCCCACAAGTTTATGGCTTTGTAAAGGCTGTGGAAAAACCATAACTAGTCCATAAGATTATGGCTTATGGTAAAGACTTGCAAAAATCCTTATTAGTGGTTGCAAAATAATTTACCATAAAAAATTGTATGGTATTCAATGCACATAGTATTTATACTGAAGCATGGCTTACTCTAGAGCTAACGGCTAGTGGGTAAAGTGTTATTCAAATCGTTTATAGATGGATGATTTGCTCAAAATCATTTTTTTTTTTAATGGTTTTCAATGTACCATGGCACTATTTTCAATGATTCACCTCTCACAGGAGTTAACACACCTGGAAGTGATGAGAATAGACTGAAACTTTATGATTTGATGTACAAAATTGTCAAGGTTGCTGATACAAGAGTTAAAGACTAGTTGCTGTCAAGATTTGAAGACATAAAGTCATATTATTTTGAAGACAGAAGTTCAAGACAATCCTCTAAAGCCCAAGGTGAAGCTTAAAGTAGTTAAAGCTAAAGAATGTTCTGAAGGAACTTGAAGTTCATGAATGAAGATCAAGTTAGGGGAGGATTGTTAGGAAAATATTGTAAACAGACTTAATACTGTTAGTATTAAAGTTAAGTCTGTTAGTTCAAGTTAGTACTGATAGAGTAATAGTTAGTACTGTTAGTATAGAAGTTAAGTCTGGTAGAGCAAGTTAAGTCTGCCAGCATTAACTTAAGTCTGACAGTATTAAAGTTAATACTGTTTGACCAGATAGTTAAGTCTGTTTGTAATTATAGTAATAGCTATCAATTAGCGTTAATCTAGGAAGAGATAAGCATTATCTCTTAACGCGTTTAGGGTTCCTTAAGTCTATAAAAGGAACATAGAATAGTATTGTAAACGAATGAGTTGATTGAGTATTCACAATCAAATAGTAATAGTAATAGCAAGTTTAGTATTTGTTCTTGTGTTCATCTTGGTATAGATATTGATATTCCGCGTCAATATTTATATTCACTGTTATTGTCTCTCATAGTATCTTTGGATTTATTCAAAGGACTATAAGTCGTTTAAGGCTCATTGAGATCCTGTTTATAAGGACCTACATAAATTTTTGTAATTTATTCCTGAAAGTCGTGCGTTTCTAATTTTTACGGGTATTGTAAATATCTCAAGAAAATAAATCTTTATGTAAACCTTGAAATTTTAAATATCCTAAATAAATATCTAGTGGAAGAAAAATAAAAAGTTGGCAAGTTTGGTCCCCCTTATTCTCCCTCTATGCGTCCGCCCCCTCCTTTTTTTTGCCAACACCCTTCCTAAATTCTAGCACTTATGTCTCCTTGGTATAATTTTGGTCCAAGGATTCCTTTAGAAGGATCTATGTTCAATTCTCATACAATGTATCTAGCTCCTATTTATTCCTTCCTATCATTTCATTCTCATAATTTCTTTCTCTCACTAGAAAAAAACACACAAAGCAAAATCTCTTCCTCTCCTCTCTTTCTTTGTGTCGGCCGAACACCAACAACACCACCTTTGGTGTTTGTTGCTCATTTATTCAAGATTTGAAGACGATTGTGATCGTGAGTTATTCCAAGTATCATTCGGGTTTATTCGTTGGTGATTTCGGGTTATGATTTACTGATTTTGGGTTAAAGTTCAAGACTTTCTTTACCATCCTTTCTCATACTAGTAAGTATCATTTTTTCTTTCGTTGGAGTGATCTTTTCTTCTACTCGTTCACTCACCATCATCTCTCTTTTTTCCTAAAAATGATATCATCCATGTTTGAGGTCACTTTTTATAATAAAAACACTAATATGATCAAGGTTGTACAACTCGTTTTTAAAGTTCAAAACTTTATTAATGCACTTACATTTTTATTTGTACTTTTAAGGTTGTAGTGAAGTGTAGAGCCATAAAAGTGGCGTTTGGTAAATGAGACGATGGGATTAGATTAGTCTTTGAGATGGTTTTTGTTGTTGAATTTAGTCGTGAATGGAGATAGGATAGATTGGGCCCTTGAGGAAGATTGCGGTGTTTTTTGCTAAGTTTTAGATATAACGAATTGTTGTCCGAAAATGATTTGTAAGTTTTGAGTGTCGTAAAAATGTTTTCACAAGATAAAGCTTTAAGATTTTGATAGTATATATTAACACGCAACTTTTGATATAAAGAACACCAAAATTTGACGTAAAATGAGCAAGTTATGGTCAAATGAAGATTGAACACTTTTCGACAAAACTATTTTTGTGACAATCTGAACAGATTCAAAATCGAGTATTTTGACCCTTTTAGGGTCCGAACCGGCTTAAAGTTATAAAAGGAAACTTGTCCAGAATGAATTTTCGGTAAAACAAGGGTGTTTTCGTAACAGAAAGTCAAAGGACTAAGAGTTAACCACTATGAAATTGAGTCCTGTTATTTATTGAAACAATAAAATAAAATATGAACGATGAAATATTAAAAAGTGGTTTTTGACGGGATCAAGACCATTATGAGCTTTGAAAACCTTAGCGTGGGGGGGGGGGGGGGTTATTGCGTCATTTTCATAAATAAGTACGTGTTTAGAAACACCTAAAAGCACTATTTCAAACGTTAGACATTACCAAACACGAGTGAGTTTTTAGTTTGCGAATATAAAATAACAGATGAGAGTGAGAAAGTAAGAAACAATTAAGTTTCTCTTAGTGCTTTTAGAGGGTTAATAGACTTAAAACAACTATTAGGATAGGTAATTAACGTCCTGGATTTCTAAATTTTCAAAAGTGTTGGTAAGTTTGTCGTCTAAGTGTCGTAAATTTAACTAAAGACCTTTTATCTTCATAAAGTCACGTTTTTGCTAATTTAACAAAGACATAAATGCATGTGGACGATATTATCTTTCATAAACATTTCATACAATTATTTATACTACCATACCTACTTCTAAAGCGCGTCTCTCGAAATTAGGTCGCGGTTAGGAACGTTTACTTGCCTCTTGGTTCATTGACTGTTTATGCTCGTTACTTGCTAAAGGTAAGTCCGTAGCCTCACGTTTTTACTATTTCACTATTTTAACTTTTGGGGTGAGAACATTGCTTGTTTTTAAACTTTGGACACAAGTACTTACTTTACTCTTACATGTTTACGTATTGCCTAAGTTACCGCTAAACCACTATTGCCCGTATTCATGAACCTTTAATTACTGAATGTAAGCGCGAGTGTTATAAGTAGATCTTTTGGGACTGATAGCCCCCGTCTGGGTGTGATAATTCTCACTTGATCGACGGATTGGTCAAACAGACGTATACCATGTCGAACTGTAGGTGGTCTTTGGTTGGACACCTGAGGGCAAGCCTTTCTTAGCATCAAGTGTGCTACAAACTATGTCTAGCTTCGGTGTCATGAGCTTAGAGCAAAGTAAATATATTTTGTGATATTGTATGTGTTACAATAGTCGCACGTTTACAAAGCTTGTGGTCCATACTTGTGAAATACTTAAACCTACAAATTCAACAACTTTATGTTGACGTTTTAAGCATGTTTCAGGTGCTTAACTGGATTTCTCTTGATGTGCTTCATGGAGTCTACGTGCATTATGACTTCACTTTTCAAGAAAACTTATGTCTATAATTTAAATACCGTTGTAGTTTAAACATCTTTTCAGCTTTTGCATTTTTAACGTATTACTTATGTCTATCATTTAAATACCGTTGTAATGACTTAACTATTTTATAATTATGCAGCAATTTTTACTTTTCAAAACGTCCCTTAGTAGTCGTTCTCTGTACTTGTGTTTGAGATATTCAAGAACATCACACCCTCAGATTACCTATTTTCGTTGCGACTCGATTTGGGGGTGTGACAGATTGGTATTAATTTTGAAGAAAATATATCCTTATCTATACGTGCTTCTAATTTTCCTTATATATATGCTATTGCAATTGATATATATCTAAGTACTATTTTACTTACGTATTAATTATATTCATATTGCCGTTTATTTTGCCATTCGTTTTGCCACTTATTCGTCATTCATTTTGCCATGAGTTATTTCACATCACGCCTACTTTTCATTGCACGCATCCTGCATTGTTCTATATAAAGGTTATTTATATAAATACTAAAACTTTTTCTAAGACATTGTGAGTGAAACAATGGTCTCGTTTATTTTTAAGACATTGTGAGTGAAACAATGGTCTCGTTTATTTCTAAAACATCGTGAGTTATACGATGATCCTTAAAACATTTTTATGACTTTACATAACACGGTTTTACAAAACCTTGAAACTTGTCACAGTCTGCCGACCCCATTGATTATCTTACTATCCG
The DNA here is from genome assembly GCA_026074375.1 of Tanacetum coccineum. NCBI lineage: Eukaryota > Viridiplantae > Streptophyta > Magnoliopsida > Asterales > Asteraceae > Tanacetum > Tanacetum coccineum. The sequence continues at coordinate 11,674 of BQNB010085541.1, read as the reverse complement.
ATTCCTAAAACAGGTTGGAACACCCGCCCCATACTGTCAAAACACCTACATCATCTCGTAAACCGGCGTCTAGAAACATGCCGATTAATTCAAGCACGACTTTAACTCGTCACCTCGTAACATTCCATTTTTGGAAACACGACTTTTTAAATTTGACTTATTTTATCTTCTTTACCACGTTTGATTTTGAAGAAAATAACAACAACGAGACAAAGAATGAGTTCCGCGAGGATCGAACATATTGTAACCCAACGAATTGCTAATGCTATTGAAGCTATTGTTGTCTTCAAGGCAAATATCCGCATGGCTCACGACTCGATGGATCAGGTCGTACGTTAGGAAGCCAAGGTGGCAAGGAATGCCAACAACAAAAGGTCGTGAGAGCTTACACTGCTAGACCAATAACAAATATGGATATGCAGGAAAGTTACCTTTCTGCAACAAGTGTAAGTTGCACCACAATGGGCCATGCACTATGAAGTGCAACAACTACAAAAAAAATTTCCATATGACTAGAGATTGTAGGACACTTGTTTCGATAACGACTTTGAGGCCCCCAATGGCAAATTAGAAACCTAAGGTACTTATTATGAGTATGAAAAGCCAGGACATTACAAGAGTGATTGTCCAAAGCTGAACTGTGTGAACCGGATTTGGAAGATAAAAGCTCGCAGAACTCTAACGTCATCAAAGATAATGTTGTTGCTTAAGGAGAGATTTTTCATGCCTTGCCTAGTGAGACCTAAGTCGAAGCCTCCTTGGACCATATCCCCTAAGAGATTTGCACTAGTATTTTCCTAATGAATTTCTTTTTATTGTGTGGATGTCTTTAAATCCTCTATTAACTTATGTGTCATGACGATTTCGTCAGTTAAACTCTTTAAATTGTTATCGTCTTATAAACCATTTCACTATCATTTTATAAACTATTTTGCTATCATCTTATAAATCATTATGCTACTATCTCATAAACTATTTTGATGTCATCTTACAAATCATTTTGTTGTCATCTTATAAACTATTTTGTTGTCTTTTATAAACTATTTCGTCGTCATTTATAAACTGTTTTGTCAACTACTTGTTACCATATTATAAACCCCTTACTATTACATTATAAAATGTCATGCAATTTTCTCGTAAAATATTTTGTTATCACCTCATAAACTACTTTTCGATATCTTACAAAATATCTTGTGTCGCTCAATTAACTACCTTGTTTTCGTTTTTACGAACTGTTCTGCTACCTTATAAACCATACTGCTTATACCATATAAATTTTTAAACATAACACTAGTTTGACGAAATGAGCATTTCATCTTTAGTCCCTAAATTATACATAGCCTGATCACCTATGTCTTATTCAGGAAGGACCATGATATGCTGGGAGTAGTCACCCTCAAACCTTGTCAAAATATTTTTTTTATTTTCAATCGATATTTTATGTGTGTATTCTTACGTTGTTCTTGTCATGAGTGTCCATATTAGCCAACACTGTAACTAAGTAGAGTTTTACACAACCTTAGCAAGTAGAGCCAACCTTATCTTACACCGTGCCTTCGGCCAAGAAATCAAGTTCCACCGCTAGTCACCCTAGGACAATCCCCAACCAGTGCGGTTACTTTTGCTTCTTCGTTATATGACCTAAACCTAGAAACCGTCCATGAAAGTAAACTAGGAGATTTCCTTCGATAGACTTATCTTTTAGTGAGTTAGAATTATGAAGATTATGAGATTCTTGTACCGACGAAACTTCTAATAGACCTGAAGTTAAAGCAAAAGACGCAATTATTGCAAGTACATAGAACCTAGCTTATAGAAGCCTCACATCCGCTGAATTTAGCCTTCTAAGTGACATCGTTCCAACTGTCTTAGACATTAAGAACACCACAAAGCCAGCTGAGGGGAAGACAATAGGAACCGATTCTATAATTCAAGAGTGTACCCTAAATTTTCTAAACCACCAATTCAACATTGACTTAATGCCCGTAAGACTCGGTAGTTTTGATGTTATCATCGGTATGGATTGGTTGACGAAGTACCACGCTGTCATCGTTTATGATAAGAAGATCATATGTATCCCCTACGGTAATGAAATCTTAACAATTCAAGGTAATAGGAGCGATAGTAGAAGTGCATCTAGATTTAGTATCATCTCGTGCACCAAGACTCAAAAGTATATTCAAAAAGGGATGCCATGTCTTTCTGGCATAGGTCACTGAAAAGAAGACTGGGAAAAAGTTGAAGGAGAAGCGACTTGAGGACGTACCTATCGTGAGAGATGTTCCAGAAGTCTTTCCTGAAGAATTGCCAAGACTTTCACCGACCCGCCAAGTAGAATTTTAAATCGACTTAGTACTCGATGTTGCACTTATAGCACGGTCACCTTATAGACTTGCCCCCACCAGGTTACAAGAGCTGTCTAGCCAATTGTAAGAACACTCAGAAAAATGATTTTTAAGACCAAGTTCCTCACCCTGGGGAGCTCCGGTATAGTTCGTCAAAAAGAAGGATGGATCCTTCGGGATGTGTATAGATTATCGCGAATTGAACAAGCTTATGATGAAGAACCGTTATCCACTTCCGCGAATTGACGATCTGTTTAATCAATTGCAAGGGTCAAGTGTCTACTCTAAGATCAACCTGAGATCTGGTTATCACCAACTCAGGGTTCAAGAGGATGACATTCCAAAGACGGCGTTTAGGACTCGTTATGGCCACTATGAGTTCCAAGTAATGCCTTTTAGATTGACCAACACACTAGCAGTATTCATGGATCTGATGAATCGGGTGTGCAAATCGTACTTAGACAAGTTCGTGATAGTATTCATTGATGACATACTGATCTACTATAAGAACAAAGAGGAGCATGAAGAGCACCTTAAGTTAATACTGGGATTACTTAAGAAGGAGAAATTGTATGCCAAGTTCTCTAAGTGTGAATTCTGGCTCTCAAAGATACAGTTTCTTGGACACATGATTGATAGTGAAGGCATTCATGTGGACCCCACTAAGATTAAGTCGATCAAGGATTGGGCATCGCCTAAGACTCCAACGGAGATTCGCCAATTCTTGGGTCTTGCCGGTTATTACTGACGATTTATCGAAGGTTTTTCGAAGATCGCTAAGCCAATGACCAAATTGACTCAGAAAAGCGTTAAGTTTGACTAGGGAGAAAAGGAAGAAACTGCATTCCAACTATTGAAGCAGAAATTGTGTAGCGCGCCGATTTTGGCATTACCCGAAGGAAGAAAAAACTTTGTGGTTTATTGTGATGCTTCACACAAGGGGTTAGGCGCGGTATTGATGCAGAATGAGAAAGTGGTAGCTTACGCATCCCGCCAACTTAAGATTCATGAGAAATTACACGATTCATGACTTGGAATTAGGAGTTGTAGAGTTTGTCCTCAAGATGTGGAGACACTATTTATACAGCACGAAGTGCGTAGTGTTCACCGATCATAAGGGCTTGCAACATATTCTAGATCAGAAAGAGTTGAACATGAGACAACGCCGATGGTTGGAGCTGCTGAGTGATTATGATTGCGAAATTTGTTATCATCCGAGAAAGGCGAACGTGGTGGCAGATGCCTTAAGCAGAAAGGAAAGGATTAAACCGCTACGAGTTTGAGCCTTAATGATGACAATCGACTTAAACCTCCTATCTCAGATTTTGAATGCCCATGAAGAAGCCATGAAAGAAGAGAACATTAAAGAAGAAAACCTCCGTAGTATGAACAAAGAGTTCAAGACATGTGCTAATGGAACACTCTGTATTAAGAAACGGAGTTGGGTGCCACGATTTGGAGGATTAAAGGAATTGATCATGAACGAAACACACAAGTTTAAATACTCAATCCACCTTGGATCAGACAAGATGTATCATGATCTCAAAAAATTATATTAGTGGCCCAACATGAAGGCAGAGATTGCCACATTCGTTAGCAAGTTTCTAACATATGACAAAGTAAAGGCCGAATACCAAAAACCATCTGGTTTGTTGGTTCAACCTGAGATTCCTTAGTGGAAGTGGGAAAAGATCATGATGGACTTCGTCACTAAATAACCCAAGACATCGAGTGGTCAAGATACGATTTGGGTAATCGTTGACCGACACACTAAATATGCACATTTCCTACCAATGAAAGAAATAGACTCGATGGAGAAGCTCACGGGACAGTACTTGAAGGAAGTAGTCTCGAGGCATGGAGTGCTAGTATCAATCATCTTCGATAGAGACAGTAGATCCACTTCTCACTTTTAGCAGTCACTCTAGAAAGCTTTGGGTACTCAGCTAGACATGAGTACAGCTTACCATCCATATACTGATGGTCAAAGCGAAAGGACTATTCAAACACTGGAGGATATGCTACGTGCCTGTATGATTGACTTCAAAAAGGGTTGGGACAGACATTTACCCTTGGTAGAATTTTCTTACAATAACAGTTATCACCCAAGTATTAAGGCTGCACCCTTTGAGGCTTTATATGGTCGTAAGGGTCGATCACCTATCTGTTGGGCTGAGGTTAAGGATAGTCAGCTCACTGGCCCATAAATTGTTCATGAAACAATCGAGAAGATCATTCAGATTAAAAGCCGAATCTAAGCTATCCGTGATAGACAGAAGAGTTACTCTGAAGCAAGGCGTAAACCTTTTAAGTTTTAGGTCGGAGATAAGGTTATGCTCAAAGTATCCCCATGGAAAGGGGTGATACGTTTCGGAAAACGGGGAAAGCTAAACCCTCGATATATTGGACCTTTCAAAATTCTTGCCAAGGTTGGAACCGTTGCTTATCGACTTGAACTCCTAGAACAACTAAGCAGAGTTCACAATACTTTGCATGTGTTGAACTTGAAGAAGTGTTTGTCTGACGACATACTTGCTATGTCGTTGGATGAAATCCAAATTGATGACAAGTTTTATTTTATTGAGGAACCCGTCGAGATTATGGACCGTGAGGTCAAACGTCTAAAGCAGAGTCGTATTCCTATCATCAAGGTCTGGTGGAACTCAAGAAGAGGATCTGAGTTCACTTAGGAATGTGAAGACCAGTTTCGAAATAAATACCCTCATCTGTTTTTTAACCCCGTATCGGCATCGGATGCCATGGCTTAAGCTTAAGCTCTTTTAACGGGAAAAGGATGTGACACTCTGTAAATTCGCATGTCAAAAACCTTTCCATTTAGGTGCATAAGTTGACTTTTTATAAGTTACGTGTTGACCTGACCAAAAACCGGGAAGTTATCTCGCGTGAAACTGAGAAGCGTTACCGGATGCGTTCCAGCTTGATATTTAACGTAGTCTTTGGAAGACTATCGTGTTTTTACCTTGTGAGTGTATATTTAAATTTCTGTAATTTATTCCTGAAATCACGCGTTTCTGATTTTTATGGGTATCGTAAACATCTCAAGAAAATAAATCTTTATGTAAGCCTTGATATTTTAAATATCCTAAATAAATATCTAGTGGAAGAAAAATCAAAAGTTGGCAAGTTTGGTCCTCATTGTTCTCCCTCTATGCGCCCCCCCCCCTCTTACCAACACCCTTCCTAAATTCTAGCACTTATGTCTCCATGGTACAATTTTGGTCCTAGGATTCCTTTAGAAGGATCTGGGTTTAATTCTCATACAATGTATCTAGCTCTAATGTGTCTCACGACTACTAGTTTTAAATTTATAACACGAATTACCAAATAAGCTAAGAACACATGGGCAAGTATGACCCTTTTGTTTGTAGCTAGCTTTTTGTGGTAAGCCAAGGTCGTTCACTAGGATTTGGGTGTTTTCGGTTGTGAAGAATCTAAGTATCAATAAGCTATTTGAAAAAGGTAAAGAGGATGTCACAAGCCTAAATACCATATAAGCAACTAATAACACGGAAATGATGATCAAGCAAATTCAATAAGTAAAAGACAACACTTGTTTGGATTAGTTCATAATACTTAGATTGTTCATATGAAGATGGTTTTGACAAATTGATTACAAGTTAAGAATATGATGGTGACAAATTCCAAATCAACTAATTCATGATTACGTTTATTTAACAAGTTTGATTCGCGGTTCGTTTCACAAACATGTTAACAATCACACTCAAGTCTCTTTGCATAATCAAGCCACTAAAGAAAGGATCAATACAATAGATAATCATCCATAGACAAAATGATTATAACTAGTTGATTGATGAAAACCCTTTCGACCTATGAAATCACCAACAACTAATCAAGCATGATAAGCAATGGTTATGAAACTCAAGCACAAATGGATCTCAAACATAACAGGAAATTGATCAAAACCATAATCAAACATAAACAATCCTCATATGATAAACATCATCCAAACAAGTGTAATAAGAACTACTCCATGATTATTTCAACAAAAACCAAAGTATCAACAATCATAGCAATCTTAAACATTCTGGAAAGTAATTAAATAATACCACAATAGCAATTACAATTGGTGGTGGAAGGATTTAGAGCAACCCTTAAGCCTCCAATCGACTATACGCTTCGTACCAACCCGAAAAATTATACCCAACACCTTATTTGATGTTCTTGAGCACTCCTTCTGGATTTGGCAGAGGTTTAGAAGTCTTATGGGTTAGATAATGATGGTGAAATTCGTCATTGAGGGTAGAGGGTGGTTTTTCTATATGAAAATTGAGTCTTGAGGCCTTTATTTATAGTAGAAATCAATCTTGGCCACCAAGCATAAGTCTTGGGTACAAAGTATCATGAATCTTCCAGAATTTTGAGTTATGAGGGGACTTGATCAGACTTGAGGCGGTTGGCACTTAAATTGGTGAGTTAATGAAACTTGAAAAAGTCAGCGAAGTCTAGCGACCGGGGCGGACTACGGACCTACTGCCGGGCAGCTCTAATCTGCCGGGCGGCATAATGGATTGCCTTCTGGCACACTGCTCGTGGGCAGCATGGGTTAAATCATTGTGTATTTTCTTTCTTCTTATCTTTGCATAGCCGAATTGAATCTAAGTAAATCGAGTTTCATATGCTCAGCTTATTGGCCAAAATGGTGAAAGTGTGTCGAGAACAACTATACTCCCAATATATCTTCGTTTATGCTTCCCGAGTTTATGGTACTTGGTCGTGGGTCTTTATTCTTTAACTTATCTTCAATTTGACTTTATCTCGGGACTTGGAAGCTTGTATGGTTGACTCTTTTGCTCTTGAAATGCTTTCCGAGCTTGTTCTTTGATGCGGGATTCTTCGTACTTGTACTAAACTTTATTTGACGTTATCTCATCATTTCTTTCTCTCATTAGAAAAAACACACAAAGCAAAATCTCTTCCTCTCCTCTTAATGACATCAAATAACATCTATTTTATTGCATCATTTATCTCATCTTTATTGCTCGTTTTACATTCTTTTATATAAAAATTAATACTTAATTGATTATATTTATTATTTGCAGTAAATATTGAGCATATGGTGAAAGTTAGTGAAAAACCACACATTTTGGAGCCTAAACGATGAATTAAAATAAAATATCAAAGAGTGAAAGATTTGAATACGTCACAATGTTTTGGCCATAACTTCTTCGTCCGAGCTCCGTTTTAGGTGATTCAAAAAGCCACGAAAAAAGAGATCTTTTCCTTTGAATAATAATATGCTCAAAAATATTAACCCAGCTCATGGTAATATCTGATGGAAAATCAGTTTATGCAACGAACTCATCTTGGGCCTTTGAATTGAATTTGACAAGCCCATTATTGCTTGGACTTAGTTACAAACAAAAACTTATTGTTGGGCTGCATTTGACGAGCAACACATGAAAGCAAATAAAAGAAACCACGCATGGGCTTTGTTTGGACGTGTGAACAAAAGAAAGACAAAAAGGAGAGAAAAATGTGTTCAACTTGTCGTGGAATAAACAGAAAGAAAAAAAAGCCACAATGGGCCTTGGCTTGGACGACAAGATATGGAAGAAAAGGGTTTTATCCCTTTTGGTGATATAAATACATCATTCGTCCCACAACAAAAGGACAGAAAAAAAGTAGAATTAATTCTAGACGCGACAAGAGATTCGAACGGACACAGTATGCGACAAGAGATAAAAAAAGAATAGAAGGTTTTGCGAAGCGGTACAAGCCATGGGAAAACTCTTGTAATCTCTACACTCCATTATACGCGTTCGGTTAGAATTATGTTTAACCGTTCATCTATGATTTCGTGTATTGTTACAATGATTATCGGCTAATACCTTTAGGTATTAGCCATGTTTATGATAATATAATATTTTGATTTGTCTTTTTATCGTTTGTTCTTTATTCGTTGCATGTTGATTATTTTTATCTCTTCGTACCCATTTATGTACTTAATTATGTGTTTTTCCTATCATTCAACTGGATCTAGTCCTACATATTTAATGCGCCTCAACTTCGGTGTTGTTTGAGCGTAGGCTAAGAGTCCGGGATAGAAACATATAAATATAGTTTCCTAGATAAATTATAATCAACGGTGTGAACTTTATGCGGGTTTAGGTTAATTATGACAGGATTAACTAGCGACAAACCTCGAGTATAGGGAGAAGATCCACCTAACTTTGGAATGATATACCACCAACGAATTAATACAATCATTGCACGAATAGACAATCAAGGCATACTATTAGATTAAACTGGCTAATACGTTTTCCTCACGTTTGACTGCTTCTCCATCTTTTATCAATCACATGTGTGCGTTATTTGTTATCACCTTAGGATAATTAGAATTAAACTCGTGCCAGTCTCTCAGGCTGAAAACCCCCATTCTTTCCATTAGTTTAGGTTTAATTAGATTTAATTAGAATAATTAGGTTAGATTAGTACTAACCCTAGATAAATAAAATACCAGTAGAATTAAGAGTTAACTTCCACTCTCAGTGATCGACACCCTACTTACCAACGAAACTACAATTGACTGGGTTCACTGCCCGTTAAAGTGTTGTTTTTAGGTATAGTCGGCATAAAATAAATAGTAAAACTTGATACATAAATAACACCTACACAACGACACATCACCTATCTTTCTTTGCGTCGGCCAAACACCAACAACACCACCTTTGGTGTTTGTTGCTCATTTATTCAAAATTTGAAGACGGTTGTGATCGTGAGTTATTCCAAGTATCATTCGGGTTTATTCGTTGGTGATTTCGGGTTATTATTTATTGATTTTGGGTTAAAGTTCAAGACTTTCTTTACCATCCTTTCTCATACAAGTAAGTATCATTTTTGCTTTTGTTGGAGTGATCTTTTTTTCTACTTGTTCACTCACCATCATCTCTCTTTTCTTAAAAATGATATCATCCATGTTTGAGGTCACTTTTTATAACAAAAACACTAATATAATCAAGGTTGTACAACTCGTTTTTAAAGTTCTAAAACTTTATTAATAAACTTCCATTTTTATTTGTACTTTTGAGGTTGTAGCGAAGTGTAGAGCCGTAAAAGTGACGTTTGGTAAATGAGACGATGGGATTAGGTTAGTCTTTAAGATAGTCTTTGTTGTTGGATTTAGTCGTGAATAGAGATATGATAGATTATGCCCTTGAGGAAGATTGCGGTGTTTTTGGCTAAGTTTTAGATATAACGAATTGTTGTCCGAAAATAATTTATAGGTTTTGAGTGTCGTAAAAATGTTTTTACAAGATAAAGCTTTAAGATTTTGATAGTATATATTAACACGCAACTTTTAATATAAAAGACACCAAAATCGGACGTAAAATGAGCAAGTTATGGTCAAATGAAGATTTAAAACACTTTTCGACAAAACTGTTTTTGTGACAATCTGAAGAGATTCAAATTCGAGTATTTTGATCCCTTTAGGTTCCGAACCGGCTTAAACATATAAAAGGAAACTTGTCCGGAACGATTTTTTGGGAAAATAAAGGGTTTTCGTTAAGCTTGAAAGTTAAAGACGAGAGAGTTAGACCACCATGAATTTGAGTCATTTTTGAAACATTAAAATAAAATGTGAGCTAATTGAAATATTAGGGTTTTTGAGCGGTTTCGAGTCCATTTGAGCTTTGAAAATCTCAGCCAAAGTTATTGTGTCATTTTTATTATATTAGGGCGTGCTAGAAACACTCTAAAAGCAATATTTCAAAAACGTTAGACATTACCAAATACAATGTGTTTTATTTGCGGAATATAAAATAACAAGATGAAAGTAGAAGTAGACATTTAAGTTTCCCTTAGTGCGTTTAGGGTTAGTGGACTTAAAAAAATATTAGGGACGGTATTAACATCTCGAATTTCTAAACTTTCCAAAAGTATTAAGTTTTCGTCTAAGTGTCGTAAATTTAAATAAAGACCTTTTATCTTCATAAAGTCATGATTTTGCTAATTTAACAAAGACACAAACGCATGTGGATGATATTGTCTTTCATAAACATTTCATACAACTATTCATACTACCATACCTACTTCTAAAGCGTGTCTCTCGAAATTAGGTCGCGGTTAGGAACGTTTACTTGCACTCTTGGTTCGTTGATCGTTTACGCTCACTGCTTGCTAAAAGTGAGTCCGTAGCCTCACGTTTTTACTATTTTACTATTTCAACTTTTGGGGTGAGAACATTGCTCGTTTTTAAACTTTAGACACAAGTACTTACTTTACTCTTACATGATTACGTGTTTCCTAAGTTACCGCTAAACTACTATTGCCTGTATTTATGAACCGTTAATTACTGAATGCAAGTGCGAGTGTCATAAATAGATATATTCGGACTGGTAGCCCCTGTCCAGGTGTGATAGGTCTCACTTGACCGACAGATTGGTCAAACGGACGTATACCATGTCGAACTGTAGGTGGTCTTTTGTCGCACACCTGTAAGGGAAAGCCTTTCTTAGCATCAAGTGTGCTACATACTATGTCTAGCTTCGGTATCTTGAGCTTAGAGCAACGTAAATACCTTTTGTGATATTGTATGTGTTACAATAATCGCACATTTACAAATCTTGTGGTCCATACTTGTTAAATACTTAAAGGGTTAAGTCCATTAATAGGTAACCTACTTACTAAAAACTACACTTTTAGGTAACGTACTTTATATATTACCATTCAGACCCATCAAACTTTTAAATGTTGTTCAATATAGGCAATAACGGGCAAATTTTGGAAGGGTTACCTGCTCAAAACCGACACGTCACCCTTATAAATAAAAAAAATAATTTTTTTAATTTTTTTTTGTTTATCACAACCCACCGCCACCCCTCCTTCTCCACCACCCTCCTCCTCCACCGAACCTCCTCCTCCACCACCCTCCTCCTCCACCGCACCTCCTCCTATACCACCCTCCTCCACCACCCTCATTCGAAAGAAGCACTTGAGTTGTACGAAAGATTTATGCTTTTTTGGTGCAAATCCTTAAAGATTTCTTAAAAATCTAGTGAGAAAAAATGTGATCAATTTGATAAGATAAAGAGGAACCAATAAGCAGCCAGCAGTATAAGAACCCATATTCTTTTGTTTTCTTTTCACATAATGATGATCGTTCCACATTTATTCACACTCGGATGGATTAAGCATTGATATATCAAACATACAATGCATGTTATGAGTTTATATACATGGTCATGTATGTGCATACTAACATTATAGATAACCAATGTTTTGAAAACCGGGTTTTGAATCGACCCGGTCGAGTCACCGGGTTACCGGTTCAACCGGTTGGACCGCCG
>BQNB010085540.1:0-28447 GCA_026074375.1 Tanacetum coccineum | reverse complement strand
GAGAATAATCTAAGTCTTAGGAATATATTGTAAATTGACTAGGACTCCTTGGTGTATAAAAGGAGGTCCTAGGGCATAGAGTTCGATGTACAGAAAGGAAATCATTTATAGCTTCAAGGTTTTGTAACCCTAATATTGGTTAGAGTATTCGTATTATTACTCTTAATAATATTGAAGCTTATTGTTATTTTGTGAATTGTGTGTTCAAGTATTACTGTTTTATATAAATAATTCTTCTTATTGTTCAAGATTAGATTCTGCATAACCTTTAACTCAATCAAACAAAGTTTCTACTATAGTTTTTGTTATATTTATCTAGCATAAACTAAACCTTATACAAGCTAAGGAATTCGATCTATCAAGTTAGGATCAACAAGTGGTATCAAAGCTTGTTGGGAAACATTGATTAGAAGAATCTCTTTGAATACACAAGATCTTTTTAATAGAAGATATGGATTTAAAATCAGCACACATGGTGGCTGCATCAAAGATTCCCATGCTCAAGCCAGGTGAATATGAGCTATGGAGAATGAGAATAGAACAGTACATCCAGATGATTGATTATTTACTCTAGGATGTTATAGAGAATGGAGCAACTTTTCCTAAATTCCAAACAGTAGCAGGTGTTACTTCTAAGACACCAATTACATCTGTTGAAGATAAAGCTCAAAAAAGGCTAGAAGTGAAGGCAAGAAGCACTTTAATGATGTCGATACCCAATGAACATCAAATGAAGTTAAATTCTATTAAATGTGCCAAGTAGTTGTTGTAAGCTATTGAAAAGAGGTTTGGAGGAAATGATGTTACTAAAAAGACTTAGAGAAATCTTCTAAAACAACAGTATGAAAAGTTCTCTACTCCTAGCTCAGAGATGTTAGAACAAACCTTTGATAGACTACAAGAACTTGTGAGTAAACTATAACTCTTGGGTGAGAAGATTTTACAAGAAGATATAAATCAGAAGTTGCTGAGAAGTTTGTCACCAGAATGAAACACACATGCCATTGTATAGAGGAACCAACCTGATCTAGAGGATATGAGCATGGATGATCTATACAACAATCTTAAAGTGTTTAAACCAAAAATCAAAGGAATGTCAAGCTCAAGCTCTAACACACAAAACATGGCATTTATGTCCTCTGCAAATAACAACACTAGCAGCTTTAATCAAGCAGTTAACACTGCTCATGAAGTTTCTGCTGCTAGCACTCAGGCCAATATTGCTAACTCTACAAACATTAATAGTCTGAGTGATGATGTTATCTGTGCATTCCTGGCAAGTCAACCAAGTAGTCCTCAACTGGTGAATGAGGACTTAGAACAAATTTATCCTGATGATTTAGAAGAGATGAATTTGAAATGGCAGATGGCCATGTTGACAATGAGAGCAAGAAGGTTTTTGAAGAAAACTAAAAGGAAGATGAATGTTAATGGTACTAAGACCATTGGGTTTGACAAGTCCAAAGTTGAGTGTTACAACTGCCATAAGAAGCGACACTTTGCCAGGGAGTGCAGAGCTCCAAGGAAGCAAGATAACAGGAACAAGGAGAGCACAAGAAGGAATGTTCCAGTGGAAACCTCAAACACCACAACTTTGGTATCTTATGATGGTCTTGGATATGATTGGAGTGATCAGGCTGAAGAAGGGCCTAACTATGCCCTTATGGCTTACTCATCATCAAGTTCTGACACTGAGGTATCTTCTGATTCTATATGCTCAAAAACTTGTAAACAAACTATTGAAACCCTTAAACTCAGAATGAACAACTTGAAAAAGACTTAAGGAAGTTTGAATTAATGGTGTTAGGCTATAAGGAAGGTTTAAAGTTAGTAGAAGCAAGACTTGAATATTTTGAATCAAATGAGTCAATATATGTTCAAGATATTAAGAAATTAAAATGGGATGTTGAAATAAGAGACTTAGCTATTACAGACCTTACTGAGAAGCTTGAATTGGCATAAAAAGAAAAAGATAGCATTCAACTAAATGTAGACAGACTAGAGAATGCATCTAAAAGTTTAAACAAGCTTATAGACTGTCAGATAGTAGACAACTGCAAGAAGGGCTTAGGTTATGGAAGTTATAGTGATGTTCCACCTCTCTATACAGGAAACTTTATGCCTCTAAAACTTGACTTGTCTTTTGTTGAATTAGATGAGTCTGTTACTGAGCCTACAGTTGAGAACACTAAGGGTAAGGTTAGTGAAGAAAATCCTAAGGCTGTTAGGAAGAATACTAATGCCTTAATTATTATAGAATAAGTGTTAGATGATGAGGATAAAGTGTATGTAATTTAACCTAAGTTTGAAAAGATAACAGTCAAGTCTAGTGTTAAAAAGATAGAGTTTGTCAAGCTTAATCAATAGGTCAAAAATGCTAGAAAAATTATTAAACCTATTGAGAAACCTAGGGAAAACACTCACACACCTAGAGGAAATCAAAGATCCTGGAATAACATGATGTCTCATAAACTAGGTAGTAATTTTAAGATGTTTAATAAAGCTTGCTACGTGTGTGGTAGTTTTGAACATTTACAGTTTGATTGTATTTATCAAAGAGTGATAAAACCTATTTGGAACAATAATCAAAGGGTAAACCATCAGAATTTTTCTAAAAAGACTCACCCCAATGCCTCAAGGAACATGGTTCCAAAAGCAATACTAACAAGGTTTGGCAAAGTATCAATTAATACTGTTAGGAAAATTAAGCCAACAACAGTAACAATTAATGCTGCTCGACATGTTAATACTGCTCACACAGAAATATTAGTGAATGATGCTAGACCAATGACATCTTTTTCTAGAAAAGCACATCCAACTGTTAAAAGGCCCATTAACAAAAAAAACAGCAATTAAAAACAGTAAAGTTAATTAAAGAGTTAATACTGTTAAGCCAAATATTGTTCATACTGCTAGACCAAAAGTAGTAGTTAATGCTGCTAAGGGATATATGGGTAATGCTGTTAAGGCCTCAGCTTGTTAGGTTTGGAAACCAAAGACTAAAGTCATAGACCATGTTTCTAAACACAACAGTGCATCAATCACCTTTAAAAAGTTTGATTATGTTGATGCACAAGGTAGATCCAAGTCAGTGATGGCTTGGGTCCCTAAAAGAAACCGATTTTCTTACCTTATATGCAGGGCAATCCACAAATGGACTTACAGGACAAAGGAGTGATTGATAAAGGATGCTCAAGGCACATGAAAAAGGAATATTTCCTATCTAACAGATTATGAATAAATTAATGGAGGATATGTTGCTTTTAGAGGGGACCCCAAAGGAGTGAAAATCATAGGAAAAAGTACAATAAAGACTAGTAAATTAGATTTTGAAAATGTGTACTTTGTAAGAGAATTAAAGTTTAATCTTTTTAGTGTCTCACAAATGTGTGATAAAAAGAATAGTGTTCTTTTTAATGACACTGAATGTATTGTTTTATCTCATGACTTTAAGTTAATTGATGAAAGTCAAGTTTTACTTAAAGTTCCTAGAAAGAACAATATGTATAGTGTTGATTTAAAGAATATTTTTCCTAAAAGAGGTTTAACTTATCTCTTTGCAAAAGCCAAATAAGATGAATCTAAACTCTAGCATAAAAGGCTGGATCACTTAAACTTTAAAACAATGAATAAACTGGTTAAGGGAAATTTTGTGAGAGGTTTACCTTCCAAAATTTTTAAAAATGAACAAACTTGTGTTGCTTATCAGAAGGGAAAGCAGCACAAAGCCTCTTGTAAGACCAAAACAATAAACTCTATCAGTCTTGCATATGGACTTGTTTAGTCCAACATTTGTGAAGATCTTAATGAAGAAAATGTATTGCCTAGTTGTCACAGATGAATATAGTAGGTTTTTTAGGTTTTCTTTTTAGCTACTAAGGATGAGACTAGTGGCATACTTAAGAACTTTATAACAAGAATAGAAAATCTATTAGATCACAGGGTTAAGCTGATAAGATGTGATAATGGGACTGAGTTAAATAATAGTGTGATGAATCAGTTTTATGAAATGAAGGGTATTAAGAGAGAATTTAGTGTAGCTAGAACTCCTCAACTAAATAGAGTTGCTGAGAGGAAGAATAGAACACTAATTGAGGCTGCTAGGACTATGCTAGTAGATTCTAAATTACCTACTACTTTTTGGCCAGAAGCAGTTAATACTGCTTGCTATGTCCAAAATAGAAGTATTAGTAGTTAGGCCTCATAACAAGACCCCTTATGAACTTTTACTTGGTAGAACTCCAGCTTTAAGTTTATGAGACCATTTGGGTTTCCTGTTACAATTCTAAATACCAAAGATCACTTAGGCAAGTTTGATGGTAAGGCTGATTAAGGATTATTTGTTAGATACTCTATGAATAGTAAAGATTTTAGAGTATTCAATAATAGAACAAGGATAGTGGAAGAAAGCTTGCACATTAGGTTTAGTGAGAATATATCTAATGTTACAAGAAGTGGACCAAATTGGATTTTTGATATTGATGCGCTAATAAAGACAATGAATTATAAGCCAGTTGTTGCAGGTACATAAACTATTGGTATTACAAGTACAAAAGCTAATTAAAATGCAGGTCAAGCTAGTAAGGAGACAAAACCTGGCAGAAAGTACATTTTGCTACCATTGTGGACTCCTGATCCACCTTTCTTTGAAGACTCAAAGGGTTTTGATGATGAAGGATTCAAACCTTCAAAAGATGATGATAAGAAGATAAAGAATCTAAGGAATTAACAAGAATGGAAGTAAGATTACTGAGATGAATTAGATTTAAAGATCAAGAGGAAGAAGAGAATGTTAACAGCACTTACACTATTTATACTGTTAATGCTGCTGACACCAATGAAGCTAGTCCTTTTGATGTTCAAGATGATCCAAATATGCCTGAATTAGAAGAAATTAGCAGATTTAGTGATGCTGAAGATGATAATTTAGGGGCTGATATGAACAATTTAGATACATACTTCCCTGTCAATCCTATTACGACTATAAGAATACATAAGCCTCATCCTCTTAATCAAATCATTAGAGATCTGCAATCAGCTACTCAAACAAGACATATGAAAAAGAACTTGTAGGAACATGGATTTGTTAGCACTATAATTTAAAGAACAAACTATAAAGACTTTCAAAACTGCTTGTTTGCTTGCTATTTGTCACAGGAAGAACCAAAAAGGTAATTCATGCATTGAAAGATCCAAGCTAGATAGAGGCTATGCAGGAAGAGCTTTTACAATTTAAGTTTCAAGAAGTTTAGACTTTAGTAGGTTTACCAAATAGAAAAAGGGCTATAGTCACTAAATGGGTTTTCAGAAATAAAATGGATGAAAGGGGAATTATGATAAGAAATAAAGCAAGATTGGTTGCTCAGGGATACATACAAGAACAAGGGATTAACTATGATGAAGTCTTTGCCCTAGTTGTAAGAATTGAAGCAATTAGGCTATTCTTAGCATATGCCTCATTCAAAGATTTTATGGTGTACCAGATAGATGTCAAGAGTGCTTTTCTATATGGAAAGATTGAAGAGGAAGTCTATTTATGTCAACCACCAGGATTTGAAGATCCAGACTTTCCTGACAAAGTTTACAAGGTAGAAAAGGCACTTTATGGATTGCATCAAGCTCCAAGAGCATGGTATGAAACCTTGTCAACATATCTGTTGAACAATAGGTCTCACAGAGGGAAGATAGACAAGCCTTTGTTCAACAAAAGGTACAAAGGTGATAGTCTATTGGTCTAAGTTTATATGGATGATATGATCTTTGGTTTAACCAACAAGGAGTTATGCATAGGATTTGAGAGGTTAATGCATGAAAATTTTTAGATGAGTTCAATGGGTGAGCTCACATTCTTCTTGGGATTGCAAGTAAAGTAGAAGGAGGATGGGATATTTATCAGTCAAGATAAATATGTTACTGAGATTTTGAAGAAATTTAGATATACAGAAGCCAAGATAGCAAGCACACCAATGGAAAATCATAAGCCTCTGCTCAAGGATGAAGATAATGAAGAAGTGGATGTTCACATGTATAGATCAATGATTGGTTCATTGATGTACCTGACTTCTTCAAGGCCTGACATCATGTTTGCAGTGTGTGCTTGTGCTAGATACCAAGTCAATCCAAAGATTTCACATCTTTATGCTGTGAAAAGGATTTTTAGGTACTTAAAAGGACAACCAAAATTAGGCCTTTGGTATCTTAAAGATTCTACTTTTGATTTGGTAGCATACACTGATAGTGATTATGCTGGGGCAAGCTTGGATAAGAAGTCAACAACAAGAGGTTGTCAATTCCTTGGGTGTAGATTGATCTCATGGTAGTGCAAGAAATAGACCGTGGTTGTAAATTCCACAACAGAAGCTGACAAGTTAAAGCTTCAAGTGTTAGTGGACAGGTAATCTGGATTCAAAATTAACTTCTTGATTATTGGTATAACTTTATGCATACCAAAATATTTATTGACAATAACAATACTATATGCATTGTTAAAAATCTAGTTTTTCATTCTAAAACTAAGCATATAGAGATTAGACATCACTTTATTAGAGATAGCAATGAAAAGAGGTTAATTCAAATGGTTAAAATCCATACTGATTATGTATGCCTTTGATGTCACACCATATTTGTAATACTTCTACCCTTTTGGGTCGGGGCGTTACAATTGGAATGCTTAATCTTTAAAATTGTTTATCTCTTTTAAACAAGTTTTGAATGAATTAGTACTGTTATTTATGTCATAAAGAGTTTTTGCTGCTAAGTATGAGTTAAAACTGTTAGTGATACTTAAAACTGTCAAGTATAATTAATATTGTGCATAATGAGAAAATTACTATGGATTGTATTTTGTGTTTTTGGACTAACACTTTGCAGGAAAAGCAAAGAAAAGCAATGAGAAGTGTTAGCTTAATAAAAAAAGGTGAGCTAAAAGAATTGTGATAAATAAAAAATAGACAGAGAGTTTTTGTGAGCCAAAAAGTTACATTGATGATGGAAAAGCTGATTGGAATGGAATTTAAGTTAATGCTGCTGACTTAAACTTAATGCTGCTAGGCTTAAGTTCATACTGCTGGTATAATTTAATGCTGATAAGCATAAGTTAATATTGTTGGCATAACTTAATGCTGCTAGGCTTAAGTTAATGCTGTTGGGTTACTACTGCTAGGTTTAAGTTAATGCCGTTGAGGGTGTTTTCATAAGTACTTTGATTCAGGGTTTCAATCCCACTCAAATACTATTTAATCATAAACCCTAACTCAATTTCATCTTCCATCATCAAAACCCAACACAATGTCGACCTTAAAGTTTGCTGATACTTATAACATGGTCGTGTTTTTGGAGAAACCCACTGAAATTGCTGGGTTTGAGCAAATTATTGATTTTCTAAATGCAAACCCTATCAAGTATGCACTAACGATCAATCCCACTATCTATACTTCACGTATTAAGCAATTCTGGGCTACTGCTAAAGTGAAAACTGTCAATGGGGAAGTACAGTTACAAGCCCTAGTGGATGGAAAGAAGATAATCATAACTGAATCGATTGTAAGAAGAGATCTTCAACTTGCTGATGAAAATGGTATTGAATGTTTACCAAATGCTACCATTTTTGAAGAACTTACAAGGATGGAGTATGAAAAACTTTCTGAAAAGCTTACTTTCTATAAGTCATTCTTTTCTTCACAATGGAAAATTTTTATTCATACTATCTTACAATGCCTAAGTGCTAAGACTACTGCATGGAATGAATTTAGTAGTACTATGGCATCGGCAATTATCTGTTTAGCTACAAACAAGAAGTTTAACTTTTCAAAATACATTTTTAAAAGTATGGTGAAGAACTTAGATAATGTAGGCAAATTTTTAATGTATCTAAAGTTTGTACAAGTTTTTCTGAATCAACAACTTGAAGGGGTGCCTACTCACAACAGAACATATATTGCACCTTTTCACACTAAGAAGATATTTAGAAATATGAGAAGGGTAGGGAAAGGTTTTTCTAGAAGGGAAACACCATTATTCCAAACAATGGTGGTACAAGATCAAGCAAACATGGGTGAAGGTTTAACAAATCCCACTGATCCCCATCACACACCTATCATTACTCAACCATCAACATCTTAACCTCAAAAGACCCATAAACCTAGGAAGCCTACAAGAAAGAACACTAAGGTACCTCAGCCTAGTGGTTCTAGTATACATGTAGCAGATAAGGCTGTCTATGAGAAGAGAGATGACAGTTTGGTGAGGGCTGCCACTACTGCTTCTAGCTTAGAAGCAGAGCAGGACAGTGGTAACATCAATAAGACCCAATCCAAGGCAACACTTAATAAACCAAGTTCCCTAGGAACTAGTTCAGGTAGTGGTCCCAGGTGCCAAGAAACCATATGGGATATAGATGCTTAAACTAGGTTTGAGACTGTATCTAAACAGTCCAATGATCCACTGCTCGTAAGAGGTAACATACTTTGAAGTGGTGAGGATAGTATGAAACTTAAGGAATTGATGAAATTATGTACCAAATTATCACAAAGAGTTCTTGACTTGGAGAACATAAAGACTTCTCAAGCTGTAGAGATTGCTAAATTAAAGAAGGGGGTTAAGATGCTAGAAAAGAAGGGTAAGTCAAGACCTCACAAGCTTAAAATATTATACAAGGTTGGTTCATTTAGAAGAGTGGAATCCTATGAAGATGAAGGTTTGGGTGAAGAGGATGCATCCAAACAGGGGAGGAACATAGCTAATATTGATGTTGGTGTAGGAATTAACTTGGTTAGTACTCATTTTGATGCTGATCCAGATATGTTTTGAGTACATGACTTAGATGGTGATGAGGTGATTGTTGAAAGTGAAGTTATTGTTAAAACTATTAAGGAAACAAGAAGTGTGGTTGAAGAAGTTAATGCTGTTATTAATAAGGCTACGTTAGTTAGTACTGCTGAAGAAACAGTTAATGTTGCTGCTATAACAGTTAGTACTACCAGTACAATTCCAGTTAGTACTGCTCAAACTATTACTGATGTAGAAATTACTTTAGCTCAAGCACTGGCAGAGTTGAAAAGCACAAAGCCCAAAGCTAAAAGGATTGTTTTAAGAGAGTCCAATGAATTTACAACAACAACAACTATACCAATACCTTCAATACTAATACCTTCAAAGATTCAGGAAAAAGGTAAAGCTAAATTAGTAAAAGAACCTAAACTTATGAAGAAGAAACATCAAGAGATGCTTGACCAGGAAGTTGCTTTAAAGTTACAAGCTGTATTTGATGAAGAGGAGAGACTTGCAAGGGAAAAAGGATGAAGCCAATGTTGCCTTGACTGAAGAATGGGATGATGTTCAGGCTAAAATTAAAGCTGATTATCAGTTGGCTCAAAGACTACAAGCTTAAGAGCAAGAAGAATTGACTGATGAAGAAAAGGCAAGATTATTTGTATAACTCTTAGAACAAAGAAGAAAATATTTTGCAGCTAAGAGAGCAGAAGAGAGGAGGAACAAACCACCAACAAAAGCTCAACAAAGGAGTATCATGTGTACTTATCTGAACAACATGGAAGGATGGAAGCCTAAAAATTTAAAGAACAAGTCCTTTGCCAATATTTAAGAATTGTTTGACAAAGCAATGAAAAGGGTGAATACCTTTGTTGACTACAAGACTGAGTTGGTAGAAAAGGGTTCCAAGAAAGCTAAAGCAGAAGTAATAGAAGGAAGTTCAAAAAGAGCAGGAGATGAGCTAGAACAAGAGGTCACTACAAAGAAAAAGATGGATGATGTTCATGAAACAGCTAACATAGATGATGATCAAGAGGCAGCTAAGATGAAAGAGCTTTTGGAAATTGTTCCTGATGAAGAGGAAGTAGCAATTGATGTTGTACCTCTAGCTACTAAGCCTCCAAGCATTGTTGACTGGAAGATTCATAAGGAGGAGAAGAAAAGCTATTACCAGATAATCAGAGCTAATGGAAGTTCAAATATGTTCTTAGTTTTTAGTGCAATGCTTAAAAGCTTTGACAGGGAAGATTTGGAAACTCTTTGAAAATTGGTAAGAGCTAGATTTAAGTCAACAAAACCAGTGGAAGACTTTGATTTGATGTTATGTTGGGATTTGAAAATTATGTTTGAACCACAGATAGTAGATGCAGTATGGAGGAATCAACTAGGAAACAAAGTGCTAATTTGGAAGTTGATTGATTCCCGTAGAGTATATTTTGTAAGAATGCAATCTATGCACATCTACATGCTGGTTGAAAAAAGATATCCCCTTACACTATTAATAATTACAGATATGCTAAACAGGAAGCTGCAGCTGATCATTGGAATGAAATGTGTTATCAGCTTCTTAAACTTATCACAAAACAGCTTCTCAAATGTTTTATCCTCCTGATGATTGATGAAGCTTTGAATGAAACTTGATGATTTTGAAGAAGAATATCAAGTTTAGGGGATGATTGTTAGGATTAAAGGTCTTTATGAAGTTACTGCTGCTCAGGTTTATGTTACTACTGCTAGCACAAAGTTAATGAAAAATATGCTAAGTAGTTAGTACTGCTAGTGTAACTTAGTACTGCTAGTGCATATTAGTACTGTTAGTTACTACTGCTAGTATATGTTAGTACTGCTAGAGTAAAGTTAGTACTACTGGTGGAGATTGAAGACAACTTTCTAAGTAGTTAATACTACTTGTATACATTTAATGCTGCTGGTGTATAAGTTACTACTGCTGGTGTTAAGAGTTAATGCTGATGGTATAAATTTACAACTACTGAAAGATTACAACTGCTAAAAGAGTTTATGTTGTCTGAGAAAAGATAAAGATTGCTTGAAGATCAAGATTACTTATGTGATAAGGATTGTTATTTATAGAATAGATCTTTGAGAATAATCTAAGTCTTAGGAATATATTGTAAATCGACTAGGACTCCTTGGTGTATAAGAATAGGTCCTAGGGCATAAAGTTAGATGTACCAAAAAGAAATCATTTATAGATTCAAGGTTTTGTAACCCTAATACTGGTTAGAGTATTTGTATTATTACTCTTAATAATATTGAAGCTTATTGTTGTTTTGTGAATTGTCTGTTTAAGTATTACTGTTTTATATAAACAATTCTTCTTATTGTTTAAGGTTAGATTTCGCATAACCTTTAACTCAATCAAACAAGTTTCTACTATAGTTTTTGTTAGATTTATCTAGCATAAACTAAACCTTATACAAGCTAAGGAATTTGATCTATCAAGTTAGGATCAACAACTCCAGTCATAACCAAAACCATCACATAAGACCAAAGCATTGGAAGTAGTTATCTCTACTGGCACACTTCTTCTCGAGATTTCCCTATTCTTGTTGTCTTGGTTTCTTAGAGCTCTGCACTCTCTGGCAAAATGTCTCCTCTCATGGAAGTTGTAGCACTCCACCTTGGAGTTATCAAACCTAATGGTCTCATTACCATTAAGAGTCACCTTCCTTTCAGTGTTCTTCAAGAACCTTTTTTCCCTCATAGTCAACATGGCCATCTGCCATCTTAAATTCATCTCTTCTAAGTCATCTGGATGGAGTTGTTGTAAGTCCTAATTTGCAAGTTGAGGACTACTTGGTTGACTATCAAAGAATGCACAGATCACAACATCACTCAAGTTATCAACATTTGTTGAATTAGCAGCATTAGCTTTAGTGCTGGCAACAAAAAATCCATAAGTAGTATTAACTGCTTCATTAGTGCTGCTAGAGTTGTTAGAGGACACAACAGCCATGTTTTGTGTACTTGTACTTGAGCTTGATGTCCTTTTGATTTCTGGTTCATACACTTTGAGATTATTGTAGAGATCATCCATGCTCATTGTCTCTAATTTAGGCTTATTCCTCCACACAACAGCATGTGTATTCCATTCTGGTGACAAACTTCTTAACAACTTCTGGTTTACATCTTCTTGTGAAAGCTTTTCACCTAAAATCTCCAGCTGACTCATAAGATTTTGAAGCCTATCAAAAGTTTGATCAATGGTCTCTATGCTGGGAGCAAAGAAGTTTTCATACTGCTGCTTTAAGAGATTTCTTTGAGTTTTCTTTATAGCAGCATTACCCCTAGATCTCTTTTTAATAGCTTCCAACAGCGACTTCGCATCCTTGATTGAGTTAAACTTTAACTGATGTTCATTAGGAATGCCCATCATCATAGTACTTATGGCTTTCATCTATAACCTTTTCTAAGCCTTTTATTCAACAGTTATAGGAGGCAAGATAGTCTCAACACCTTCAACAAATTTTGTTTTTGGGGCTGAGTTACCATTCTCTATGACCTCCTGTCACACCCCGCCAAGGTGGAAACGTGAGGCGTAAATAAGAATGGATATCATCACAACACATGGTGTCTATATAGAGAATACTAAAATGAATACTAAAGTAAAGCAAAGACACAAAGTGTCATAACAATACCCAAAACCTAATGGTGTATTTATTAATGAGAAAGAGGTCTCGTCAATAAATGACATGCAAAACATAATCCAAACAATTCATGCAAACGCAATTATTCAAAACAGAAAGCATAAATAAACTCTAAGCACCCTACGATCTCTTCTAGCCACTGCGCTCTATCTTAGCACCATTAAGCTCACCTGAAAATGATGCTTAAAACTGTCAACACAATGGTTGGTGAGAGTCATAGGTTTAAGACACGCAAAACAAACCTTTAAATCCAATTAATGTGATAAATAAAACATAACATAGCAGGACATACAACGTACTATCATACAAGCTAACATGCAATCACATCAATCCACATTGAGACGTTTACGCTCAATCATCATAAACATAAAATCAAATCATACAATAATGAGACGATCATGCTCACTATCCACAATCCACAGTAATGAGACGGTCACGCTCACTACTAATATTCCACTGCAATAAGACGGTCACGCTCACTACTAACAATCCATCAATGACTTGAGATGGTCACGCTCAAGCATAACAATCCATATCATATTAGAAAGTAGTACATACATACAATAGTCTCGTATATCCCATGCCTCGTTTAAAACACATTATCACATTAACTAAAACATTTAAACTCATAGCATCATTTTTACCCCAAGAAAACATAAGAAAAAGGGGCTATGAAACTCACCTGATGCGTAGCTTCCCAGACAATTTCAACAAAAGATTTACAAACACTTCACGGATAATCTAATCAATTAAGCACACAGTAAGCTACTATCAATTATACATTCAACCCAATATGATGTAACCTCAAATATGATGGATATCTAAGCTATCTACCATAGTTCTATACTTGATTTCACCCTTTTCCAACTCTTATATATGCCATTTATACTTCAATACTACACTTTAAATTTTCTGGATTAGAGCAGAATTTTATACTCACTTACGCGCCCTAAACGCACCACTTAAACACTTCCATAATTCTAACCAAAATTCACCATGCTACATATATGTCTTATGAACCTCTCCTAGCTCTCCCAAAGTCATTACCCTTTTACAAATACCCTTTAGAAATTCATTAATCCAAAGTGTCCAGAATTCGGCCAGAATCTGACCCCCTAAAAGTATGACGTTAGATAACCCACTTAAACTTCATAACCTACTTAGAAAAAATTCAGGGGTCACACACAATATATAAACTAACTTCCACGTGATTTTGAGCCTCTAACTAGATGTCTAAGTATTTTTAGAAAAATCAAAACCAAAACTGAAATTCGTCACAGTTTTACACACTGATTTTGTAACGACCTTTTGACCCACTTCCCGACCATAAAAACTCACGAGACCAACTTTGCTGGAAAGTAGACTCTCTGAGGTTATCTCCAGTATGTTGTAAATTGTTTATTTGATAATTTATGATTGAGTTATGACCGTTACAAAACTGCCTAATTTTCTGCAGTGAATTAAACAACTAATTCGGGCGATCTAGACCCTAACGCATGATCAAATCACGAAACCAATTGAACCAATGATCAAACAATCATCATTAAACTATAAACTCCAGAAAATTTAAAACCCTAATTTATTTTCATGATTAAACCTAATCCATCATACTTAGATTACAAGAATTAAAATAAGAACTAGAATTAAACAAAGAATTAGAAAATACCTTAAACCCTAGAAAATTTCTTCTTTTTTTTTCTTCTGGATTGGTCGAACAACAATAGGGGTTTAGGGATTTTTTTTTTGTATTTATAGGCTCCTAAAGTAATCCTGGATAAAGCCTATTTAGAATTTGTTTCCTAATACAATTCTTTTTTTTCTTTTGCTTTTCTTTTTTTCCTATCGGCACCCCCTTTTTTATTTATTAATTATATAATTATTTTTATTTCCTTAAATTTTTATTTATTAATTATATATATTTTTTTTCGGCCGACTATACCTTTTTGCTTAAACGAAATTCACTAGACTTTTAAAAATAACTTTTTAACTTTTCATTTTCAGCCTAACTTTCCTAAAATATAATTTCTTCATTATTCTTAACTTATCACTTAAAAATCTAAACCTATCTTAGATTACTAACACAAAAATACGTATATGTAATAATACTTACACATTTAACACGGAAACGCTCAAATCTCAATAATCATTTCCTTGTCACTCAAAAGTGAACGAAATAAACTTAACCAATTTCACCACTATTCCAATCTCATTGAGATGATCACACTCAATGGAATTGATTACCAATACCTCACATAACCCACATAAACTCATATAAACACACATAATCACATACATCATATATTGCAACAGGCACATAAGTCAATACTAACGGTTTAACTAACCTGCTCAAATCATGGTTGTCACATGTCTTGAACCAGCTGCGTCTACCATCGGGATTACCTGCATGAATGGGTTAGTGATAAACAACATATATGAACGAAAGTGTCTTTGTCACTTCGTCGAATATGGTTTCAATAACCACGGTTCCCCGTTAATCAGTATAAATATTGCATGTGATCTGTTAGAATTCTAAAGAATCTCCTTGACAGGGTTTCGCAGCTTTACTAGCCGTTCTCAATACCAGAGCGTCTCAAAGCAGACAATACGGTATGAGTGAACAAGTAAGCCAAATTCTCACCGATTGAATCAAAAATTGATTTGAAAATAAATCGACGTGTCACTTGCTAAAGTGATTTTGCGACACATCGAGAGTTTTATGCATTTAAACATTCATCAATCGTCAATTCATAATCTGGACCGAATCGATATCCAGTGTCACAAGTTCGATCTTAAATGTCCTACATACTCGGTGCTAAACTTTCCGTTTCTTCCCAAAACGAATCAACTACCTTTCCAAGGTAATACTTTTAAATACATTCTCATCAATCGCCTACTTCAAATTCCAATGGTTTGCGTTACATAATTGCAGCATAGCTCTTTTTTTTGGCGATATCTCGCTGCTATCTTAGCTTCTCCTTTATCAGCACAACTTTATCAGTCGTTTCTTGAACCAACTCAGGTCCAATCAAACTACTTTCTCCAATCTCAGCCCATAAGACAGGCGACCTATACTTCCTCCGAACAAGGCTTCAAACAACACATCTTTCATACTCGAATGATAGCTATTAATTAGTAAGAAACTCACCAATGGTAGATTGAACATCCCAGCTAACCACCAAATCAATTACACACATGCCCCTCAACCATATCCTCTAAAGGTCTAGAATCGAACGCTTACTTGTCTCTAATTCCGATTGGGATGATAAGCGGTTTTACTCATATCCAACCATTCTGTCCGAAAGCTGTTTGCAACTGTCTGCTCACAACCGATGTAAATCGTTCCATCTCTATCATCTAAAGAATAAATCACATAGGAAACTCCATGCTCGCGACTATTTTCATCAATAGTTATTCTTGCCAATTTCTCAGTACTATAGTCTTCTCTTATAGCTAGGAAATGAGCCGACTTAGTTAGTCTATCGACTATGACCCAAATCGTCACTGCCCAACTTTTCACGCTTAGATATAATTTAGCGGAACTTAGTGAGATAAAATCCATAGTGGATGCTTACATCCCACTGCCATTCAGGTATCTCAGGTTGTTGCAGTAAACCCGAAGGCCTTTGATGCTCAGCCTTTACCTTCGAACATGTTAAACACTTACTAACATAAGTAGCAATATCTCTCTTCATTCCCGGCCACCAGTACATATCTCAAAGATCATGGTACATCTTATCCGCTCCAGGATGCACAGAGTTACTTAGATCTGCTGAGCTTCATCCATCTGACTCTCATCGTTATTACCCTTCCGATCTAATAGGAACTTATAAACGGCCCAGGAACTACAAACTCTCGCCCTCTATCCTTATTCCATCTGCGAATCTAGGCCATATCAGGTTTTCCTCATAAGTACATTCTCTTGCTTAAGCGCCTCACTCGGGGCTGCTTTGTATCGTTTCTCAATTCATTCCAGCCTGGATAGTCTACTGCCATTGGCCCTTACTCGGCTAGGTTTCAACCGACCCTTCCTACTTAATGCATCACACCAACGTTCGCCTTACCAGAAAATGAGTAATGAAACTTGCACTCATTAATCACTACAAAAAACAACTCTAACCATCTCCTCTAGACGCATATTCAGCTCTCTTTCTGATATAGAAAAATATGTTGATGGGAAGACTGTGGATCCGAGAGATAACACTCTTAGCACCCGATACAGATAAATACTCTCTTTCCCCCCCCAAGGGGGGTTCTCTTCCCCCCCAAGACTGCATACACATACAGCTATCCCGAATTACCAAATCATTGCGTCTTGTTCGTTCTTCTCTCATGGGTTGTTCAGGCTAGCCTCGATGCATAAGGCGAATCACTTTTGCCCCTTTGCATGTAGAGGTACCACAACCTAATCCTTGGTTTCATGACAATCACAATAAAACACGAAAATCTTCTACTCCATCGGTAGCGTCATGATTGGTGCATCACTCAAGTTATTCTTTAAAGTTTGAAAAGCCTCTTCTTGCTTCATACCCTACACATACTTCTGATTCTTTTGAGTTAACGAGGTAAGAGGTTTAGCAATTTTGGAAAAGTTTGCAATAAACCGTCGGTAATAACCGGCTAATCCAAAAAATGATCGAATCTCAATGGGGGCGTCAGTTAAGAAGGGGGTGGCTTCTAATTCTTTACCGCTTCTGGTTTGGGCTGGGGAGTCCCTCTAAGTATACCATGTTACTGATTGATCAACATGACTAGGAATAGTGCACCTCCTTGCAACCAGAAAACGAACTATTGGGAAGTGAACACCCCCTTGGGCAAACTACTTTCTCATGTCCACTTCAACAATTTCCACACTCCACAAACTCCAAAATGTTCTTTATATGGGAACACATACTTAGTATTAGGTTGTAGGATATAGATGGGCAAGGGGTTAGTTGGTACTAAGATAGAGGGGACTTGACGTCGGTAGGAGTAGGAGGGGGGGGTGGGACAAAACGTTATTCTTAAGATCCATTAATGATCTGAGAAGGTGCATTTCTGGTTGTGCCCAAAAGGCATTACGTTATAGACAAAATGTGTATATCTCATTCGAAACGCCGTCTATAGGCTATGTCGATTCTGCAAGGCACGCGTATTGGTGAGATATTACGGACCGAAAGGTCTATCTTTGGAGGAAATAACGCGATCCTTGAGTTGGTCATATAAATCCATCAATCCTCGGAGCGGAGTAAACGAAGTCTTAATCGTCAACTTGTTCAACTCTCTATAATCTATACACATACTAGCGAACCATCATTCATCGTGACAATATCACTGGCCGCTCGCCCATGGTGAGAATGACAAGGTTGTATGAAACCCTTGTCTTGCAACTCCTGCAGCTGCCCAGACAATTCTTACATTTCCGAGGGCGCTAATCGATATGACGGACTTCGCAACAAGCGTCCTATGACCAGGAAGCTAGATATATGTGATACTACCACTTGTCGTGTTGCGGAAGCAATCCTGACAAGTCTTCTGAACCCATCTTCAAATTTACCGTAACCACGGATATATCGCATCCAATTTTGGTCATCCACCTTAGCACCTACAATGCTTTGGCGATTCCTACGGTCCGTCTCCATGTACCCTAACGATCCTACATCCTCCACGGTAGTATTTCTACTACCTTCTCATGACATTCTAACAGCGCTTTTTGCTGGCGGACAACCAAACACCATTCCCACCAATCACATCAAAGCTTCCATACCTAAATGTATTAAGTTTTAATGGCTAAACATGCAGAACCTCCTAGTTCAAGTTTTGCAGTCACGGATAATCTATCCACTTTCCACTTTCTTTACCATCACTTACTTCTATCAAGCATAATTCAGGATTCACAATACTAAGGTCTCACATTAAGTAGGGGGCAAAATTACAGCTAGATATGATAAACAAAAATCGCTCAGAATCAATAATACGGTAACAAAGTGATCATTTTAGAAGAACGTACCCGGGACAACGTTAGGATCCGACCGCCTCCATTGCATTCACATTCACGTTTAAAAGCCTCCTCTTAACGGTTTCCAATTGCTTGGTATAATTTCGGCTGCCCTCCAAAGCCAATTGATTTCCAGCTTGCCCCGGTGCTCGATTCATCTTGGGACAAGTGTTGCGAAAATGATCTGGACTACCACACTCATAGCACACTCTCGGGATTGTTACTCATTCTAACAGCATTCACCGGAGTCACTTGTCTAATTGGTGCCCAACAATTTCTCGGCATACAATCGGCCTGGTTGAGTTTACGAGTTAATAACACACATTGCAGGGCCCGTTTACTGGGTGATGCGTATTACACTTGCTACACTTGGGATTTGAGTTTGCGACTTCATTACTAGGAGGAGCTGTCGCCATAAACCCTGTGCCCACTTTTGCCTTCTTGTTTGTCTTTCCACATCCTCCTGAATTACTATACTCTTCCACTACTTTCCTCTTGTCATTAACCCTTTGTCAAGCTAACCACACGCAGGACGCTTCGTCAGCAAGTATTCCAGCCCCAGTATCTGCTTCTAGAATATACAGTTTGTTGGGTTGCGTCTTGAAAAAAACGCACTCCCTCTTATCTCAGGAGCCAGTCCGGCTATGTACCTCTTAATACGACTGACTCAGGTGTAACTAAGTGTGGGACCAACTTGGCCAACTCATGAAACACCTATCAGTGTAGTAGCATGATTACCCTCCACCTTCTCCAATTCTCATCTCATTACTTGGGCAGAACTTCAACCATCAATGCCTAAAATCGTTCCATGTCATGGCCCATTGCACCTCACGTCCTCTTTCTTGGGAACTTGATGTGTCACCAAGTCAAGCTTTGTTCACCAATGAACTAGCCGCCTACCTCACCTTTTGATTTCTCCGCACAATCTACTATTATCAATCACATTTTTCATCTTCTCGGTCCAACGAGTAAGCTCTATCACTACCTCCCTTTCCCATCCTACTCTTTGACTAGTACAACGATTGGAATCCCCTTAGAAAGCGTACTTTCCGTTGTTCTACCATTGCCATCTTTCCACTACCACCTATGTCCTCCAATATATCGTATTACCATTGGGCGTACGTTGTTGTCACTTAGTGACAATCAAGAAGAATGGTTTGCAATTACGTACGCATTAAATAGGAAATGTCAGAGGTGTCCTCCCGTTGTTGTTGTTGGTTATCGTTTTTGCACGCTTCGAACGGATGGAGCCATTCATATAAGATTTATAAAATTTATATACATTAGATGATAGAATAGGATCATGATACTATCATACTCTCTTAATATCCATATACCATACATGCAACGCATCAACAATAATTCCAGGTAATCATAACTTGCAAGTCCACCTATGTGTGCGCATGTAAATTATGTTGCCACGATAATTTATAGATCGCCCCTTTCACATTGTATCTCCCTCCTATGAAGACTCATCATCAAAATAAACACCATATAACACCTTTTAAAAAAACAACAATTAACACAAGGAATAATTCTACATAATCACTTTTATTATTCAATACTCAGAATCTAAACATCGAAATAACATTCCTCCTAACAGGGCTCTAATAGCGTTCCAAAAGAAAAGAAAAATAACACAAGCTAAAAATATCAATTCTTAAACAATATGGGTAGTTACGAGATGCGCGTCATGATCAGTCTTTCGGTTTTTGTCTTCTTCCACACAGGTTTATACTACTTGCGGTGGTACTCAAGAGGTCCAGTCCACTTCATCCCTCTCAACTTCTTCCTCCTTGCTACTACAACCATCCATTCAGGTACCCATTGGCATGATGTAGTCGATAGGTGCAAACTCATTCAATGGGATTTTCCTTGTTGAAGTTGTGGCTGATCACAAAACCATACAAGTCAATGTTCCTTCTAGGTGTTCCACCGACTCCTCTTCAGACTTTCATAACCTTCAAATTTCAGAAACTCGGGTGATTAGTGCCACCTGGCAATTATCTTTGTTTAAATTTCCTCACCATTTATCATTAACTTCCTTCAAGGTTTCATCTTCTCTACGACTCTACAACGGCCACATAGCAATAGGAAATTCGAGATCTTGCGGTTACCCCGCTTGCTATTCTTTATCTTTTTTCACCCAGTTGCGAAAGCAATTGAATCATTGTACTTTCCCTATGAATAGTGGAGCATACTATACATAGACCACAAAACATAGACTATATCAGGATACGGATCTCGAAATAACAAAGAAAAACTCAACTTATATATAATAGGACTAAAGTTAAAATATACTTTATGAAACTTAGGGAAAATAAGCATAATAGCTGTATAATAACTTACACATAAGCCCTAAATGCTCTATAATGACGGACCCTTAAGCTATAGTCCACAGCTCAACCACCTATTCTCTAGAACCATAGGCTCTGATACCCTGTCATACCCCAGCCAAGGGCTGACAATGAGCGGCGTAAACATCCATGGATATCATCACAACACGTGTCAACACATCGAGAAACACTAAATGACCTAACTAAGTCATTAAAGACACAATGTTCAGAAAATGACCTAAAACCAAACACGACATCTTGTATTAATCAAAAACGCGCGCACATCAAACACAAGAACATAGATCTCACGATCCAATAAAATCAAATAAACATTCAACAAAATCATGCAAACAAACATAACCAAATCAGGCAGCGTACTCCAATGCAATCCTAGGGTCCAGTATAGCCCTCTCTGAACCTCGGTATTCCTCATAAGCTCACCTGAAAATGATGCTTAAAAATGTCAACCCGGACATCGGTTGGCGAGAGAGTCATAGATTTAAAGACACCAAAACAAACCTTTAATCCAAGAGATACTTGTGATAATTAAAACATAACATAGCAGGACATACATCGTACTATCATACAAGCTAACATGCAATCACATCAATCCACATTAAGACGTTCACGCTTAATCCTCACACAAAACATAACAACAATGAGACGATCATGCTCACTCAAACAACTCACAGTAATAAGACGATCATGCTTACTACCAATCAAATCCATAAATGTCATGAGACGATCACGCTCAAGCACAACAATTCATACCATAAAAGCAAGTAGCACATAACATACAATAGTCACGTATAGCCCATGCATCATTTAAATCACATTATCACAGTAACTAAAATATTTCAAAACCTCTTTGCATCATTTTCACCCCAAGAAAACATAAAAAAAGGGCTATGAACTCACGTACACACTGGATGCGTAACTTCCCAAGAAGAATCCAACAAAAGCTCTTCACAAACACTTCTGATATGACAAACAATTACACACAATAACTACCATAATTAGGCATTCAACCCAATTAGGATGAAGACCTCAACTACTTGATACGATATCTCTAGCTAACTTCTCCCTATAGTGCTAATACAGTATTTAACGCTCTTTCCTCTTACTCCTACATATGCCATTTACACTTCTCATCTTGCTTACACTTTAAAATTTTCTCTGGTTTTGCGCAGACAATTTATACTCATTTCTCTCGCTGTCCTAATCTCGTATCCACTTCTAAATCACTTTCCACATCTTTTTCAAACCAAAATTCCACCAGCTCTACATAGATGTCCTATGAACCTCTCAACAGCTTTCCACAAAGCCATTACCCTTTTACTACTCATACCATTTAGAAATCTTTATCATCCAAATGTCCAGAATTCTGCTAGAATCTGCACCCCTTATACAAAGTATCTGACACTAGATGACCACTTAAGACCCGTTTACATACTTAGAAAAAATTCAGAAGTCATCACACAATAATAAACTAACTCCCACGTAATTTGAGCTCTAACTAGATGTCTAAGAGTATTTTTAGAACAATCTAAAAATCACAAAACTTAAATTCGTCACAGTTTCTCTACACACTGATTTTGTACGACCTTTTGCGACCCACTTCCAGACATAAACTAACTCACAGACCAACTTTGCTGGAAAGTATGACTTCACTTGAGCTTATCTCCAGTTGTCTGATCTAATCATCAGATTATATTGATACATTTATGATTGAGTTCTTGACCCGTTCTCTCAAATCACTCTTGCCTAATTTTCTGCATTATGTGGGGATGGCGAATTCATAACAACTAATTTGGGCAGGAAAATCAAAAAAGAAAAAATTAAATAAAAAATCTAGACCTAACGCATGGATCAAATCACGAACCAATTGAACCAATGATCAAACAATGTCATTAAACTATAACACCAGAAAATTTAAATCCCTAATTTTGTTTCGATGATTAACCTACTCTCCATCATACATAGATTATAAGAATTAAAATAAAAACTAGAATTAGAAAATACCTTAAACCTCTAAAATTTTCTTTTGATTCGGTCGAACAACAATAGTATGTGCTTTTTAGGGAATTTTTTTTTTTGTATTTTAGCTCCTAATCAGTAATCCTAGACTAAATGCATAATTAGTAATTATGTTTCCTCAAATACAATTCTTTTTTTTCCTTTTCTTTTTCTTTTTTCCTTTTAATCGCCGACTAGGCCTTTATATTATATCAATAGTATTTTATTTTCTCATTTATTTAATAAAAACAATTATTTGTATTACCTTAAATTTTTACTATAAAAACCTTACTTATTCATCTGACTATTACTTTTTGCTTAACGAAATTCACTAGACCTTTAAACATAACCTCTCTTTTTACAACTTTTCTTTTCATCCCCTAAAACACCCTTTTTTTCCTAAAATAGTAATTTCTCTTTCATTATCATAAATTACACTTAAAATACTAAACCTATCTTAGATTACTAACACAAAATACTATACTTCTAATCAATACTTAACAACAGTTTTTCAACACGGAAACGCCAAATCTCAACTAATTTAATTTCCTTGTCACTCAAAAGTGAACAAATGAACCTTTAGTCTCCAATTTCACTACTAGTTCAATCTGCATAGAGATATCACTCTCTCAGTGGATTGATTACCTCCAAATACACCGTCACTCTACCCATCAACCACAATAACTACTCATACTTACTCACACACATAATCATCCTCTCTCACCATTATATTGCAATAGCACATAGTCAATACTAACGGTCTTTAACTAACCTCTCTCTAATCAGGTTGATCACAATTTCTATCAAACACGGTCATTATTATTAGTAGTTTACAAATAAGGATTTTGACACCCTCCAAATCTCTGTTAGGATTTGAAACTTGCTCCTTTCGCCTATATGCCCATTGTTAACTTGACTGCTCAACAAAGTCATATAAGGTCTAGTTTCTTACTTGATCTCTCAAACAATAACAATGACTTTGCCTCTATGTGATTCATCCCTACAGGGTAGCAAAAGCATACTCTTAACATCTGTAAAAGGGTCAGTGTAAAAAATAAGACTTCTAACAGGAGCCAATAAGATCTATCACAGGCCAATAAGTATCCTCTAAACCCATAATAAACTGCATTAGCCTAAGGAGCTGTGCATAATCCTTGAGTTTAGATGCACTATCACAAGTACAAGCAGGTAAATCAACCAAAGAATCAAATTGTCTCCACATATTATTACATGTATTGTAGTATTCAGACAAAGAACTACCAGATTAAGTCAAAGAATGAATTTTATAGTGCAGATTATAAATAATTGAACCATCAACCTTGTTATAAGTTTCCTCAAGCTCTTTTCAAATAGTCCTAGCATTTTTTGAAAAACATTTCCCCTGATACAACTGTTTAGATACACACCCAAGTATCCAAGATAGAACAATGGAATTACACCTATCCCACTGCTCTTGAAGCAGGGGATCAATTTCATCCCTAATACACTTACCATCAATAAAACCCAACTTGTTTTTAGTATGTAAAGCAAGATTAACAGTAGAAGATCAAACCTTATAATTTTCAGTACTAGTTAATTGGAAGGTTATTTAAGGTGTTCCATTAGTGTCATTAGCATGAATATAAATAGGGCCATTAAGATGAAAATCTAGCTCATTAGAACTAGAACCCCCTTATTTTTCTTATCAAGACCCTTTAACTTTTCAATTTCAACCATATTGACAAATTAGAAGAAAGCAAAAAACAACTAGAAACAAAAAACACACAAAAGGCTTAATTTACCTGACTGTAGACAGGATTCAAGACACACACCAAAACTGGAACCAGATACATCATTCCTTACCACTTATAGTGGTAGGTCAAGCATCAACCAAGATTTAGGGTGTGTGCTTTGAATATACCACAAAAGACTGTAAACATGTCTGAAAAGCAACAAACAATCTCCAAACTCCTCAATCATAAGCAAACCACCAATCAACCAAATCCAACGCACAATCCCTTTAACTAATCCCTTGACAAAAGACTAAAACATAAGAAAAAAATCCTATTAGGCTCTTGACACATTTTGTCGTGAAAATTACAATCTTTAGGAAATGATCACGTGGCAAAGATATTGGGATATGGTGATTATCAGATTGGGAATGTTACGATATCAAGGGTTTACTACGTAGAAGGACTTGGACACAACTTATTCTCCGTTGGGCAATTCTGTGATTCGAACCTTGAAGTTGCTTTTCGTCAACACACCTGCTTCATTCGTAATCTAGAAGGTGTTGATCTATTGACTGGATCTCGAGGCAACAATCTGTATACTCTGTCTCTTGGAGATATGATGGTGTCCTCTCCTATATGTCTCTTGTCAAAGGCCTCAAAGACTAAGTCCTGGCTATGACATCGATGTCTGTCTCATCTTAACTTTGGTGCAATCAACCATTTAGCTAGACATGGTCTTGTTTGAGGTCTCCCTAAGCTAAAGTTTGAAAAGGACCATCTGTGTTCTGCATGTGCAATGGGCAAAAGCAAGAAGAAACCCCACAAACCTAAATCTGAAGACACCAACCAAGAAAAACTCTATCTTTTGCACATGGATCTTTGTGGACCAATGCGTGTCGCAAGTGTTAATGGAAAGAAGTACATCCTCGTCATTGTCGATGATTACTCTTGATTTACATGGGTTAAGTGCTTAAGGTCAAAAGATGAAGCTCCATATTTCATAATCAAGTTTCTCAAGATGATCCAAGTAAGGCTTAAAGTACCTGTCTGACGAATCAGAACAGATAATGGAACTGAATTTGTTAATCAAACTTTGCGTGAATATTATGAGAAGGTTGGCATCTCTCATGAAACATTTGTTGCTCGCTCTTCACAGCAAAATGGTGTTGTTGAAAGACGTAATCGTACGCTAATTGAAGCTGCTCGCACAATGTTGATTTATGCAAAAGCTCCGATATTCTTATGGGCAGAAGCAGTTACTGCCGCATGTTACACCCAAAATCGTTGCATCGTACGTCTTCATCACGGCAAAACATCATATGAGCTTTTACATGACAAACTTCCAGACTTATCGTTCTTCCATGTATTTGGTGCACTCTGCTATCTGACAAATGATAGTGAGAACTTGGGTAAGTTACAACCGAAGGCTGATATTGGTATTTTCATTGGCTATGCACCCACAAAGCAAGCATTTCGAATTTACAACCGACGTACCAGACGTATTATCGAAACAATTCATGTAGACTTTGATGAGCTAACTGCGATGGCTTCTGAACACAGCAGTTCAGGACCCGTACTTCATGATATGACTCCTGCAACAATTAGTTCAGGACTCATACCAAACCCTCCTCCCTCAACACCGTTTGTACCACCTTCGAGAAGTGATTGGGATCTTTTGTTTCAACCACTGTTTGATGAATTACTCACCCCTCCACCAAGTGTTGATCACCCAGCCCCTAAAGTCATTGCTCCAATTGATGAAGTAGTTTCTCTAGTTCCTGCTGTATCAATTAGTTCACCTTCCTCAACAATAGTTGACCAAGATGCACCATCACCTACTAACTCTCAAACAACACCCGAAACTCAATCTCCTATCATTCCTAACGATGTTGAAGAAGAAAATCATGATTTAGATGTTGCACACATGAATAACGATACGTTCTTTGGTATTACAATTCCAGAAAACAATTCTGAAGCATCTTCTTCAGATGTTATTCCCATTGTTGTGCAAACTGCTGCTCCAAACTCAAAACACGTCACCAAATGGACCAAGGATCATCCTTTAGACAACATCATCGGTGAACTCGAAAGACCTGTTTCTACAAGACTCCAACTCCATGAACAAGCTTTATTTTGTTACTATGATGCCTTTCTTACATCAGTTGAACCAAAGAACTAAAAAGACGCATTAACTCAAGCATGTTGGATTGAAGCAATGCAAGAGGAGTTACATGAATTTGATCGTCTTGAAGTCTGAGAACTCATTCCACGTCTAGATAAAGTGATGATTATTACTTTAAAATAGATTTATAAGCTGAAACTTGATGAAATGGGAGGATTCTAAAGAATAAGGCTCGCTTGGTTGCTCATGGTTATCGTCAAGAAGAGGGAATTGATTTTAAGGAATCCTTTGCTCTAGTGGCTTATAATAACCCGCAATTTTCATCAATGTAATTATCCATCTATTAAATTAGATACACTGTAATATCCATTTATTATATATATACCACCTTTTTACAGGGAAATTTTTGCTTTATCTCATTATGAAACATGTTGGGTCATTTTACTGAATAGATCTTAACCTTCAGCTTGCAAAGAGTTTGCTCCTTTAGATAATTCTAAAGCAACAATAATGAAACACTGAGTAAACACTATTGATTATGTGGAATCTAATCAATAATGCTAAGAAGAACAATATTGTATATCACAAAAGAACTTTTATATTAAACCTTGAATCTGCCTAGGTTATAGATTACAAGCTATGATTACTATTCGATCTCTATGATTTGTGTAGAACTATATCAACTAACTATGCCTAGGGTTCCTTTTATAGAATAAGGAAACCCTAATGGGCTTTACAAAACGCGTATAAAGATCATGCATATCCTTTCCTAAGATATCTCATGCATATCTCATAAACGGTACTAACTATCTGACCAGTACTAACTATTTTGTACTGTCAGTACAAATTACAACTAGCGGTACTAACTAATATAAATAACGGTACTTAGTCAGGAATGCATAATTCCTAATAATCTTCCCCTAAACATGATTGTTGAACTTGTTTAACTTCATGTTTCTTCAGTTTACTCTTCTTGAAATCTTAGAGGATGTATCCAAACACTCTGACAAATCTTGATCTTGATGTAGGATCCCATATCACACTTCATTTCACATAACGAACCACGAATCGAACTAGAAAAGAGATAAAGAGAGTAAGTTGTTTTGTAGAGAGAGAAATAAGAGAGAGAGAGATGAAATGAGCAAAAATAGGAAAAGTGTAATTATTTTAGAATGAACAACTAACTTTTCCAAAGAGGAAAAGTTACTTATATACCCTGACACATTAAGTGACGTTCGGGATAATTGACTAGGACCCGGGCTCGGGTTTTGCTTGGGATTAAACCCGAAACATATACAATATTAGATTAACTATCGAGCCCGATTCCCGATACATTCCTATTACAACGTTAACTAATTAATTGATCGAGACTAACATACATAATGGACGAACTTCATGTTCGACTCAATATTTTGAGACTAATAGAGCTTTTGCATAAATCAACATTGTGCGGGCAGCTTCAATTAGC
This sequence comes from Tanacetum coccineum, assembly GCA_026074375.1. Lineage (NCBI taxonomy): Eukaryota > Viridiplantae > Streptophyta > Magnoliopsida > Asterales > Asteraceae > Tanacetum > Tanacetum coccineum. The sequence continues at coordinate 382 of BQNB010085540.1, read as the reverse complement.
GTACGATTTCGTCTTTCAACGACACCATTTTGATGTGGAGAGCGAGCAACAAATGTTTCATGAGAGATACCAACCTTCTCATAATATTCACGCAAAGTTTTATTAACAAATTCAGTTCCATTATCTATTCTGATGCGTCGGACATGTACTTTAAGCCGCACTTGGATCATCTTGAGAAACTTGATTATGAAATCTGGAGCGTCATCTTTTGATCTTAAGCACTTAGCCCATGTAAATCGAGAGTAATCATCTATAATGACGAGGATGTACTTCTTTCTATTAACACTTGCGACACACATTGGACCACAAAGATCCATGTGCAAAAGATATAGTTTTTCTTGGTTGGAGTCTTCAGATTTAGGTTTATGGGGTTTCTTTTTTG
>BQNB010085539.1:0-28447 GCA_026074375.1 Tanacetum coccineum | reverse complement strand
TCAACAATTTTAAGCAAACAAAACCATACAACACTTCTTTATCTTCAAAAAATCCACAAATCATTTCACATATCAGAATACAATGGAATATTCAAGTTCAAATCCATAAGAGAAATAGTTGCAACAGATGCAACAAGAAGAAAAAAATTGCACTCCAAGAGCATGAGTTGTGTTAAAATACTCAAGTCACATCTTTTCACTCTTAAAGGATTCAGCTTTCGTGCTACGGAAAAGGTGCGACTATATAAACGGGCAGTTGGCAGATTCTTTGAAGAAGAGTACGACACTTTCCGTCAAAAGATGCTTTAAAATTTGGATCAACTTGAATGGCAACTTGAGAAACATGATCTCCATAAGTGTGATCCAAAGACTTGTCTTGCAGTACTTATAACATAGTTCAATGAATTCTTTGACTCGAAAGAGGTGAATGATTTTGATAATAATTTTTTGCAAAAGGGCTTCGAAGACCACACAGGAACCGATTCACAAACTTTCAGAGTAAGCCTACTTCAGTACCTGGATGAACTTGACAAGCTTATCGATGAAAGAATAATTTAATACGGGGAACTGTAGATGAAAGAAAGAGAGGTAAAGGCAATAAAGGAGATTGAAAAATGATTGAGTGAACAAAAGATGCAGACACAAGAGCTTTTGGTAACTGAGGGTGCAACATTGGTACTGAGGGTATAGCATTAGAAGATAATTTAATCGCTAAGGAAAGCACAGATGACTCTGTTCCATCATCAGAACAATTAGATGAAAGCAGCAAGTCAGAGAATGATACAGATGTTGAAAAGATACTAGTAGAAATGGTTGCTTCTAGCATTGAACATGCTGATATTAGACCTTCATATGACAGTGACATGGTGTCTAAGGTACATCATGATACATTTGAATATGTGTTTGCTCATAGCATACAAAATTATGTACAACCTGAATCTACTCCTGACACATATATGGTGAATGAGAATAATAGTAATATTATTTCTGATATCCCAAATATGGATCCGGTTAGAGATAAAGAAGAACATGATTATGTGGATGATGAGCAACAACGTGCCTTCTTTGATTCATTGGTTAATGATTTAAAATGTGAAGTGGAAAATTGTACTAAGGTCAATCGCAAAGCTCAGCAAGCGAATGCCTTATTGACAAAAGAGCTTGAGGAATATAATGAAAACGAAAAACATCTTGCAAAAGAAACAAAAAATGAATATGAATATTGCAAAAAGATTAAGCTTTTAAACAAAGTAATTTCAAACCTTAAATCTCAAGCTTGTCAAAAAGAAAAGTCTTTTCATAAAGAGAATGAAAAGTATGCTCGGTATGTCGAACCGCTTTTAAGAAAGAAAAATGAACTTGAAAATAAAAATCAAGAGTTTTTGAAACAAATAAACGATCTTAACAATAAGCTTCTAAAAACGGGACAGACTGCTTAGACATTTTATATGTTGCTTCCAAAAGAAGACAATGTTAATACGGGAAAAAAGGGCCTTCGCTTTGAGATCTAAAAATAATGTTGAAAACCCTTTTATCCTGAACAAAGCCAAGGAGTTAACACCAAGCTTGTATAACATTGATGAAATGGGAAAAGACTTGCTTAAGGATCATAAGATCATTTCTGAAGAAGAGTTAAAATGCGAAGGTGAAAAACGTTTAAAAGTAAAACAAAGAAAATCCTTGATTTCGTATCATGGCGTTATATACGGTGAGACTCAATTCAAAGAACCTCCAAAAGTTCCTTTGAAACGAAGAAATGTTAATTTGAAAAGTCATTTGGAACAAACTCAACTGAGAAATTATGATCCAAACCTTTAAAAAAGTCTTCGAGTGAAATATTTCTGCTATGTCAAACATGCAATGCTCCAATTTGAAAAACAAACGTTTTCAAAACAAGAACTTAATCCAGATGAATGGGCCAGACTGAATTTTGAACAAAGTCATGAACTCAACATCAATCAAAGAGTTAGAAATTGTTTGTCTAAAGATTTTGAACATTTAGTTAGAGATGTCAATTTTTAACTAAACTACTTTGAAAAGAGTCTTGTCAAAGAAATGAAAGATGATTTAAAGAGTTTGATGATAAATGTTGAATTTTGGACATACAAGAGGTATTCTTCAAAACCCAGTTTGAGTCAACCATATCAGAGTCATATAGCCATGCATATGAGAACGAGATTTTTGAACAAAATTCTTCTTTGGAAAATAAAAACCAAAACCTCAAAAAGACCATAACCCAGTTTCAAAAAGATTTTTCAAAGATGGAGGCTCAAAGTATTGCTTTTGAAATATGTAGCACCGGATTTCAAAATTTTAAAGGACTAGGGGGGGGAAAAATATTTTAATCTTTGACTTTCGTATTCTGACTGAACCTTTTGACTTTTGGTGTTTCATTGTCTCATAAAAGCGATTTACCGCGTAACGGAAAATTTTCGGAACATATTTTAAATAATAATTCATATTTATAATTACATCTCTCAAGGGAAAGTTATTTTTAACTTATTTGGCTCGAAAACGAAACAGATATATGTTATTTATAAGCTGACGTATCAGAACCGAACCACTAAATCACGTTTTCACTATTCGGACTCTAAAGCAATTTGATGTATAAAAACAGAATTCCTGACGACTTTTTAGTTTTGCCGGATCTCGGAAAAACAGGTCAGAAAAAGTATGCCCTCGCAAGATTTAGAAACGAGAAAGTAATTAAATTATATTTTATTAACGCTTTTTATTAAATAAAAATATTTAATAAATTAGTCATCATTTTATTCAAAAACGTTTATTGATAACGCGAATAAACGAGTTAGAAATTTATTTGTATTTTTACTTTCTAGCAAGACATAACCGGGTTTTTCCAAATGAATAACAACTATTTTTATAAATGTTATAAAAATATTTATGAAGTACTATCAAATGAATACTCGTTTTTGTTGGAAAAATTATTTGGAAAACAATGGCGTAAGTTTCATGTGTTGAATCATCCGTTAAGTCGTTCAACGGGGCGGGGGAGTCCCGAACCGATAATTCATCAAAAACTTTTTTAAAACGTATATAATCAACCTAAACCTATATTACACATTACACTTTGTTTATAAACTTTATATATATATATATATATAACAAGTTTTATACTTTTTATTTCATTTCTTTCATTTTGATATAACAAAATACACACACACATAAACAACATTCTCTCCCTCCCCTATGTCCGGCCACCGCCGCCGGATTCTGGCCACAACCACGCCGCCGCCGGACAACTTTTCCGGCGAGTTTTTTGGCCAAGACCAAATGTGTTCCTCGTTTCCCGATCTACCCGATCCCCAACAACACTCGCCTACTCCACGCGATTTCCCCCCCCCCCCCCGCCTCCGGTTATCTCAGCCGCGTCACCACCACCGCCACCTTCATTCCCATCTCCCAGCCAACACCACGCCACCCTGCCTTCTCACCATCGTCACCACGACCCTAAAAGGGTGTGTGGGTTTAACAGCCACCACCATGGGTGCGTGGGTGTTGCTCAGCCACCACCATGGGTGAGTGAGTTTCATTCTCAGGCCACTAGGATGCGTTTGGTTTATAAAGAACCACCAAGGGTGCGTTCGGTTATGAGCGAAGCACCAAGAAGGGTGCGTTGGTTGTAATAAACACCACAAGGGTGTTTGTTTTGGCAGTCCACCCACCAAAAAGGGGTGCGTTTGGTCTGTTTCATGCCAATAGGGTGCGTTGGTTTAATTTGTACCAGCAAGGGTGCGTTTGTTTATATGGTTAACTCTACGAGGGTGCACTTGATTTTCATATTAAGCACCAAGGGTGCGTTGGTTGGCTGTGTAAACAGCCTAGGTGCGGTTGGTTTTGATATAAACAAAAGAGGGAGCGTTTGGCTGTGTAAAATTCAACAAAGGGTGTGTTTGGATTTGCTGTTAATAAATAAGAGTGCGTTTGGTTTATGGTAAAACAGCCCCGAAGAGGGTGTTTGGTTTTGGTTTAAACACCACGTAGGGTGCGTTAGTTTAGCATGAAACACGACATAGGGTGCGTTTGTTATGTTTACATAAGAATAGGGTGCGTTTGGCTTTGTATAAAACAAATTAGGATGCGTTTGGTGGATATAGAAACAATTAGGGTGCATTTGGTTTAGTAGAGAAACACAACGGGTGGGTTTGGTTGTGTAATGCAATAATGGTGAGTTTGGTTTAAAGACACGCACAATGGTGGCGTTTTTGGTTTGCAGACCAAGCACTCTAATGGTGCGTTTGTAGGTCTACTCAGGTTGTCGTATAGGGTGCGTTTGAGTTAACATAAACACACATGGAGGTGTTTGGTTTTGAAATAAGCACCAACAGGCGTGCGTTTGGGTTTAGAGAAAACAACAAAGGATGCGTTTGGTTTAGCGAAACAACAAGGGTTCGTTTGGTTTATACACTTGACTAATAAATATAACACGAGACTTTATAAATTATAAATCGGAACTAAAATAGTGGTTATGGTTAAATAAATATGTATTTTATTATTTGCTTTTAGTTATAAATATCTATATATCGTATATTATACATATATATACTATACCTTTCACTAATATATATATAGTATATACTAATATATATATATATATATTATTTTATATACTATATATATATTTTATTTATTTATTTAATAAAACACCTGTAGTATATTTTGCCACCGCGCGGGTTGTTTGAAAGTGGAAAAAGGGAAAAACATTAGGTTTTATAAATATGGGAAAACGTTATATAACCGGGAAGGTCATGACGAAATTTATATATCTATTATTATTTTGTAATGTTTACTAAAGCCTCTATTATTTTAGAAACCGATTATATTTTAAAGATATAATAATTTGTTTATATACTATAACACTGCGATAACGAACGAAAATATACTGTTTACATGAGATAAACTATTTTAGGTCATGACTCGTCGAGGAAACGAAATATAAATTTATAAAATATTATTTTATATTTTATAATTGTCAGCTAGAAGATAACATAACAATTGTTGTAAAAACTTTACAAACATCGTTTAAACATAAGTGGTAGGTAACATTAAAACGTACGTTTACGCCTATGCAAGAACTTCTTATTTAATTAAGTGGTGATTTCGGAAACGGGTCAAACTAATTGGTTTTTTTTCTAATCATTTACTCCACTTATTATCTAATTACTGCCCAAAGCATTATTTACTTTTTTTTTTTTTTTTTTTTTTTTTTACATAATTTTTTTTTTTTTTTTTTTTTTTAAAAAGTCACTGATTCTTTGATTGATTTGTCTTTGTTATATAATTCACGGTATGAGTTATATAAGGGTTTATTTATCATATGTAATATATACAGAATATATTACATACTTTGCGTTCACTTTTCAATTTATTTATTTAACCAACCACCAAACTATTACAACTTAGAAATCTAAATCTTTATCAACGTGTCGCGTTGATGTGACCATTCATCGGGAAACCCAAATACATTATGCTAGGCTAGTGGGACTTAGCCGTTAAGATTAGTTGCAACTTCTTGATCGAGTCGCTTCGTCTTCCGTTCGTGTTGTGCATATTAGATGCCTACCTGTCAATCATTCTACATCATCAATGTGATTTTCATAGCCTCACGTTTTACATGTTTTACATATATTTTTGGGGTGAGAACATGCTTGTTACAAATTCACTTACGTGTTTGATTTAAACTCATTATGTGTTCATTTACAACTCGTTTGCATACCTATTTACAAACGCATTTACTTGGTTGATTTCCATACTCTTTCTCATATCTCGCGTTGAGATACAATACTTGTTTTCATTTATGAACGCAACAACTTTATTTTCACTCATATGATTACGGATTAACTTAAGCGGATTGAACTGATAACTACAAGTAAATGCCCGAGGGGTACATATTCATTACTGCCCGGTGATCCTTGGAGGGGACACCTGTGAGGGGTACATAATCATTAATGCCCGGTGGTCCTTGGAGGGGACACCTGTGATGGGTACATTGGGTTTTCATCACTGCCCGGGTGTTCTTGGAGGGGACATCTACGATGGGTACATAGTGCATTGGTTTTATAAACTTAGAGTAATCGTAATCACTTTTTGGGCAATACATACTTGGAACATTTTTGTGATAGTTTTTAATTATCATGCATACCTTGGACAATTGTGGTCCAACTTTCATACGTACATTTTTGTGACTATTTGGGGATTTAAATGGTCATGTATGCTCTACAACTGTTTGATTTCTAAAAATCATACATATATTTTGGAAGGACATTTAAGGATTTAAATGGTCATACACACGTTGGAAACCTTTGGTTTATCATTTATATTTAAACAAACCTATGAACTCACCAACTTTATGTTGACGTTTTTAAGCATGTTTTTCTCAGGTGAATTAGATGCTTGGATTATCTGATGTGCATTGGAGTCTAAATTGACAAGATTTCATACTTGGATTTCTACTTACATACAAATGATCAAATCTCGTTGTATTGCTTTCAAGCTTTTTATGGTGATGCAATGATGGGACCAATGTTATATTAATTTCAAGAAAATCAACGAGATTACTTTTCAAACGACACATTTAGAGGTCGTTCTTTTGTATCTAGCGCTGTGTATTATGAAGTAACGCCCCCGGACATACATTCCGCTGCGACCCATTTTTGGGGGTGTTACATTAACACACTTCAACATAAGATTCAAGAAAACAATTCTTTGCAAACAATGCAAACAGAAAATGAGAATTTTGCCACGTCGTTACAAATTGAAAATGCACATTTGAAACAGACTTATAAAGATTTGTTTGAGTCAATTCAAAATTCAAAGGATGAAACTAATCAATGTGATGATGTCAAACTTAAGTTCGATTTTGATGAAATTGAAACTCAAAACATTGAGTTGGAACATAAAGTGGCCTCATTAATTAAAGAGAATAAACATTTGAAGTTGGTCTACAAAAATATGTTTGATTCAATCAAAAAGTTACGAGTGCAGACACAAAGTTCAAACGTTTCTCAAAACGAAGCAAAAATTTAAAGTCTCAGTTGTTTGAATTTGCGGATAAACAATTTGATAAAGTTTTTCAAAAGATTGAATCAATGAAAAATAAAAAAAAAAAAAAACAAACACAAAAAAAAAAAAAAAAAAAATAAGTTTGACTCTCGAACCTCAAATGATTTCCTTCAAAAATCTGTGTATGATTATGATCCTTCAAGTGTTGAATCGGAATCGGGGGAGAAAAAGATTCTTTTCGGAAATGAAACATCATGTTTTGAAACAAAAATAAAAGAGCTCGAATGACTTTAGCTCAACAAACAAAAAATTTTGAGAATACCAAAGTTGATTTTTCAAAGAAAACAAACAAGTTTGAAACTTACTTTGAAAAAATTGAAAATTCAAAAGTTGTCCTTGAACGTCAATTGGATCGTAAGATTCAAGATTCTAACGCCAAAAAAGATCAGTTTTTGAAACAAATTGCTTCTCTCGAATCAAAGTTGGCATCACAAGATCTTATTTCAAATCAAAAAGAATATAGCGAGTTAAGAATATCATACAATGCCCTAAAAGCAAAGTTTGATGCTCTAAATCGGGACAAAGAGAAATCTCCAATTTCAAGTTTCTCAACACCAAAAGCAAGTATTTCGAAGAAGATTTACACGAGTGAATCTTCAAAATCATTTCAGCAGAAGGTCTCTCAGTTTACAACATACTCTTTGCAAAAAGATAGAAAATTTTCTAAGAAACCTCAAGTTTTGAAACACCTACTTCTCAAAAGGCTTTTAACTCAAGTAAGAAAAGACAGACTTTTGAAACTCTAAAATCTCGTTATACACCAATAAGGCAAGTTTGGAGACCAAAGCAAAGTCATTCAAAACCTTTCAAGAACTCAAAAACAGAAATGCTTTCATTGCAAAACAAGAATGACTCTACTTTGATTATTCCAAACAGTGGAAGATTTTCCATTTATTTCAAAAAGGAATTCTCAAAATAAAACTTATAATTTCAACAACAAATGAAAATCTTCTTCTTTTTCAAGATTTAAAACTCCTCAAGCAACGCAAAGTTTTCATAATCAATAGACAAACAAAAAGAATTTTAAATCTCCATTGATTCCCCGAGCATTATTTCAAATGAAACACCGGTTTCTAGTCCACGTTGGAATTCAACTTCTTTGCATCAAACTGACACTACATTTAAATGGTTTTCAACATTTGGTAAACCCGTTGGCACCGTGCTTAAATGGGTTCCAAAGGTTTTGGTCTAATCTGTTATCATAGTGGCTGTTGGCTAAATCAGGTCAACACCCGTGCTTCAAATAAAAGGAAAATATATGCTTCAGTGTATTTATCCTTAACAACAAAAAGAGAAATATTTTCGGTCTTGAGCTATTTAATCAAAACATTCAAAGTTTTGTAGCTCAAGTCAATGGTTTGTTATTAAATAACAGATAACAACCTATGTTTTCAAAGAAAAGAAAGTGTACGTGTCAGTGCACTTATCTTAAGAAAAGAAAAGAAATCTTCTTGTTTTCGAGCAAAGTAATCAAAAGTTTTCAAGAAATTTTCAAACTTTTGCTTATCAAAATTAACCTGTATACACATCAGTGCACAATCGCTTTCAAATAAAAAGAAAATGTACTCTTACAGTGCGCTTTACCTTCAAAAGAAGAGAAATCTTCTTATTTTCGAGCATACTTATCAAAAACTTTTTAAAAGTCTGCTCAAAACTTTCACTTCTAAGCATTTCAACTTAGAACTCAGACTTCAAAGAGAGGAAAGTGTAGAACTAAGTACATTTATCCTAACAACGAGAAGCTTACAATTTCTTGGACTTGAACTGATTCATCACGACATTCAAAGTATTTGAGCTCAAGTACATAGTTTTTCAAATAGGTTGAACACAACTTTTACAAGAGTTTATCAAAAAAGATTTTCAAAATCTTTCCAATTTGTGTGTTCAACACTCCCTTCCTCACTAAATCCTTTGACCGATTTTCAAATTTTGAGGGGGAGCAAGAGAAAAATGTTCCAATAATAATAATCATGCGTATATAATCGTTTTCTCCCATATGCTTTTAAAATACTCAAATAGCCATTTTATTTTATTGGTATCAAAAATATCATATGGTATGCTATTTTTGAGGGGGAGAAAATTGGGTTAAAATGGATTAAAAAATGTGATCGTCTTTGACTCAAGTACGAACTCTTTCCTCCATGTGTGAAACAATTTCGAATATCAATGCACATGTGTAGGGGGGCTTTTGTAAAATGATGAAACTCTTAAAGTGTAAAATGTTTTGATATATATCAAACACTTTGATTGATTTTCTAATTGGTTTTATGGTTTTGAGTACTATACCCAATAACCCATTAATTTACGAAGGCGTTAAAGTTATAAGGTGGTAGGGTTAGGTATAAGCCCGATGATCCAACCAGAACCGGAGGGATCTACCCAAGGACATTCCATTAGATAGAATTAGAAGTCCTTAGGAAAGATGGAGTTGAATGATGACACGGTCGTCATAGGACTTCAACAAGAAGTTTTACAACTCCCTAGGTAGAGTACCTAACCGTTGTAGTAGTAGTATAGGCAAGACTCGGTGGTTGTTATCGTTCTCTAGGAGAATAGGTTGGGAAGGCTTGATCACGGTCTAATAGAATTCTAGGGGTTGAGAGAATATTATTTTTAATTTTTATATTTTATAGACAAGCAAATAATTTATGTTTGATGAGGTGGTTTGATAAACTATTAACTAAACTAATTAATAAACTAATCTACTGGTGACAACTTTATGATAATTAAATGTATTTACTTAATCATACATTACTTATCAGATTGTTTCTCCTAGTCCTGTTGCCTTGTCATACTTGTGATGTAATGTGTAAGTATTTCCTAAGTTATGAACGAATTACACGAATCCGTCGTCTATTTAATATTCCGTTAAGGCAAAGCACAAGTAAGGTAGTATGAAGACTATTACAAGGCCCCTAAGAGTATATTAAATGCGTTTGAAATACCTTAAGAGAGATCAACCATATAAGGGGCAAGGTTGTATGAAGATTGTTACCATATGGTATCCTTTCTACGCACTCGCGTTTCCCTAGATGTGTCAACAACGATATAGACAAAAGTTAGTTTTCTAAGGCCTAATGCGCACATTCATCAACAAGAAGCAACAGTAAAAGGATCTATAATATGAATTTCATGCAATCATAAGTAAATACAAGGAGGGTTTAGCCTCGCATGTTATAAAGGAAGCAAGAAGATAATCATATTCACACAACACATAGACATATTTAAATGATTATGATAAATAACCTTACATGAATTAAACACATTGTCCAAGGTAGTTACATTAAGGGTTTGAGGCCCTAAAAATGACCTATGAAGCTGCTACAAGGACTAGAGTTTGTCCCCCTAAGTTATACAAAGTGATCTCAAAAGTTACACACTAAAACCCTAAAATCGGTTTTGTATATATAGAGGTATCGCGACGACGGCGTCGCGTTATGGTCCTGAAGCCGTCGCTACGTGGATGATTCTAGATCCTCTTTAAGTCGGCCACGTTCTGACGTCGTCTCCAAATTCCAGATGTCGTCACTGAATAGATCGCGATGGCGTTGCTTTATGCTTGTGATGTCGTCTCCACGTTCTGTAAGCAATACTTCTTCAAGGATTTGGTGTAGGTCTGTAATCTCGTCCGTTTCTTCTCCAAATGAGCCCAAGTCACGTGTATTTCCTCCAAATGCCTTCCAAATGCTAAATACCTGAAAAGGAACGATTAAGTACCTATTTTGGGCATAAATGCATGATTTAGGGGGTCAAATGACCCCGAAAAAATGTATAAAATGACACCTCATCAAATACTCCTACACTTGGGATTTGCTTATCCTCAAGCATATGGGCTTTTCTACCTAGAAAATAGCAATATGAGTCATTTAATCTACTTTTTAAAAGTATTGTATAACACAACCTTCTAGACCTTATAATTAAAAGCACAAAAAGCATACACTAGCACCTCACATAAGTGTTTTGGATTCTCTCTTTCTCTTGGGTGTATAATAAATTATAACAACTATGGGGAAATGGAAAATAAATACTCATTACCTTTCATAGCATATAAATGACCATATGCTTGGTAAATGATCAAACCTCCAGCGCTAGGCGCAAACATTATTCATTACTATCCAAGTGGTCTTTTAAAGGGTTGTGGGCTGTAGGTGTAAGATAACATATATGGAAACAGAAACGGATGGGATATATTTGGGTGGTGACTTTGGGTGAATTTGGAGTGGAAGGGTTAGCTAATTATTTACACGAATACACACTGGTTTGGTTGCTAAGCCAAAGACTCGGACAAAGTATACAAACTTTACAAAACTTTACACCAATCTCTTTCTTTTTGTTTTCTGTTTTTCTCTTTTTTTTGAATAACATAATACATCACATGGGGCTTATAGCACCCCTACACTTGAACTTTTACATACTTTACAAGAAAACTATTCTATGACCCGAATTAAGGTGGATCAACATAATATGGAGCTTATTGAGCTCTATTGGGGGTAATAAATTACTTCTTCGCTAATTCTTCATAAGATGAATACTACCATGAATCCCAATCGTCCCAAAACAGTATTTACAAGGATAAGGACTTAGCAACCATGTACTCAAAAATTAACTTGGGTTAAAATAATAATGTACTAAAAGTGAATACATACAAGTTGTGCTAAGGCGATTTGGGTGTAACGATTGGTTTAAGGGCGACAATGCTCTTCATTAATAGTCCGGCTTAACCAGAAAATTATGAGAACCATGAAAAAGGATATGCTCGGAGGGTTGTACTAAGGGTATCCTGCACTAAAGATGAGTGCATGGCAAGGGTGTGGGATAGTTATATGATCGGTGGTAACCGTAATAACAATTATAGGTTTAAAACATAGGTTTATCCTAGTGCCTCTTATCTAGCAAATCCTAATACTTACTATGCGGTCTCAAAATGCATCACAAAAACAAGTTCTAGAATTTAATATACTACCGGTACACTCATATAATTTAATATCAATACCAATGATCCAGAAAAGACGACGTAGACTATAGTACACATCCATGACGACGGAATAGACACATATGATTGCATTCAACCTTAACTTGAGAAAGCTAAAGGTACAAATTATCTTGGTTATCAAAAATGGATACCCGAATTTCTAAAGATCTAAAGGCGAACCTTTTTATGGTATGTTTTGATATATTATGAGACGCTATTAATACTCAGTTTTCATCGGTATGTGTCATAAAAAAATAAATTTGGGTTAAAATTACCTTTTTATGGTATGTTTTGATATATTACCCATCATTTTAAGGAACAAAACAAATGGCAAATGAAGGAATATTTTCTAAGGCTTATTTCCTCCCCTACACTTAAGTTGAACAATGTCCCCCAATGACTCTAAGAAAAAGTACCCTAAAAATGAATAAAGGGAAAAGAAAATAAGTAAAAGAAACTAGTACTCCCTTGGTTTTGCTCAATAATGGAGAAGGAACATGCATAACTGGTTAAATCCGTCATTCAATAATCAGCGAATGAAAACATCCTATACCTTCCAAGCTTCTATCTTGTCAAATATAACCGTTAATCAAAGACCAATATACTGAGCATAAAATCGTCGGATAGTTAAATATACATGTAAGTTTTAGGGGGATGAGAGGATTGTTAAACTCAGGGTTTTGCAGGTTTATAAAAGAATTTAAACTTTTTTAAGTGTTGTACAAGTTATATTTTAAAAAATACTTAATATTTTTGAGTTTTCATGTAACTGGGCGATTGACGCCGTCAGAATTATCCTGAGCCCGTCACAAGTGTCGCGGTGACGGCGTCGCGTGTAAATCGTGACACCGTCTCCACACTCTGTGAAAACTTTTTTTTTGTTGAAAAATTTCCTGCACTCATTCTTATAAGTTATTTTCCTATACAAAATGCTTCATAACAACCTGAGAATTAATAATTCAATCATATAACTCGAAACTAACGCGGATTAATCTAAACAATTTATTTTAAATGTTTAAATTTTGGTTCTAAAATCCGAATATTTCCCCTACACTTATTTTGTTGTAAAATACATTTGATTGCAAATAAGACGAAGTTACAAACAAACAAAGCATGGTTACAAAACAATTCAAACATAATACAACAAACAATAAAGAATTAAAACACAAGGCACTCCTAATATGTGGGAAAAGTAAATATTGGGTTGCCTCCTAAAAAGCGCTTTTCTTTATTTACGAATCTTGTAGCTAGACTCGAAGTCACACATTCTTACGTGACTTCTCCTTCATCATCCATTCCAATCACATATTCGGATCCAAGCTCTAAGCATTCCTTATAAAATCCTAATATTTTGCTCATTACATACTCCACTCCTCTTCTCTTGTCTTCTTCGTTCCTAAGGTAGACTGATTTTGTGTGCTCTTTTTCTAAGTCCGACAGTGAGTTGTACTGTTCTATCTTATGGTGCATCTTATAGGCAACTTCATCGGTCCCGTTAGTGAATCTTACAACACCTTCGGGTGGTTCAATGGTCATGTTGGATATTTCAACAAAAGGCCTCCCTAGTACTACTTGTGACAACCTAGGGTCTATGATTGAACTAATATCCTCGACAATCATGAAGTCTATGACATATGTGAAGTTTCCTACGAAAACATGCATTCCTTTAATCCTTCCTGTGAAATTGCTAACTCCTCTATTCGAGTTTTCCCTAGGGTTAAGTTTTCTCCTCATGATCCAATTATACATCATTCGGGTCATGATATTTAGAGGGGAGTTAGGGTCAATGTAGGCTTTTTCCACATGCACATGCCCAATGTTGCATGGTATCTTGAGGTTCGATGGGCATCCCTCCGTGATGATGGGGTTCCTTAGAAATATTGAAGGGATTGGGCCACACATAAGGTACTTGTGATATGCTAGTTCACTCCTAGTTGGGAATATGTCAAAATATTCTACTCCTACCCCTTCGGTTGTTGTACTCCCTTCCTCTTCAGGTCCTTCTTCGCGAGAGTCATCATTCTTTCTAATTATCTCAATAAACATGACTTCTCCATCGTCCCCCTTTGTGCAAACGACCTCGGTGTCAGATGATTGAGGAACCAGTCTGAGCGATTCGAAGAATGAATTGAGTTTGAGGACTTTTTCGGTGATGAATGAAACTGATGGATCGGGTGGTGTAAAAGGGTTGGCATGGATATTTTCTGGGCTGTACTTTTCTTCTTCCTCTTTATCTTTTGCTTTATCATCATAGGAGTCGCTTTGTTGCTCAGGATGGATTATGACGGCGTTGATCGAACCGTGGATATGGTTTGAGCATTGCGGGTCCATATTTGGGTAAGAACGAGCATACAAAACTAGGGAAGTACTTAATTTTGGGTTCTTAATCGTATCACTAGGTAGTGCTCCTGCTATCCGATTGGTGGTGGCTTTCAATACTGTGTCAATATTGTTGGTCATCTCGCTTTGTTGCTGTTTGAAATCGGCTTCAAACTTGGACAATCTAGCGTCTTGAGATGCCATAAAGTTGGATACCAATCCTTCTAGATTTGATTGATTGTTAAAGCTTCAAGGATTGTTGTTGAAGGAATGGTTCAGGATTGAACCGTTAGGTTGGAACCGGTTAGGTGGGTTTGAAAAATTATTTAGAGAATTTTGAGGTTGTCTCCACCTAAGGTTTGGGTGACTTTTCCATGACGGTTATAGGTGTCACCAAAATTCTTTTTCTCGGGCTTAAAGGTATACCACTTACCTCCTGCTTCATCGGTACGCGAGGATGCGTATTCAACAAAGGCTTGCTCGAGATCTTCCATGCAATACTGAGTGTCGTAGGGACCATTGCAGATCTTACATGAGGTAGTGATTTTGTTCACTTGAGTAGGTTGCTTTGGAGAAAGATAAGCTTCCATCAATCGTTGAACTTGATTTTCGAGCTCGATTAGATGGCGGTCGGATGTATTTGGGACATCTTGAGGCAAAGCGATTCCCTTGACCGGCTTAGCGAAATCCCTTGGGTCATTCCAACTTTCGTTGTCATAGAGGGCGAGGTCCTCTAATAATGCCCAGGATTCTTCGGCATTTCGGTCACGAAGCTTACCACCGGCCGATTGGTCTTTGGTTCGTTTTTTTTTTTTTTTTTTTTTTTTTCATACAAACCAAACCCCCTCCACCTTTTTTTTTTTCTTTTTTTTTTTTTTTTGTTTTTTTTTTTGTTTTTTTTTGTTTTTTTTTTTTCATGGTCATAAAAGATTTAGACTTGGAGCCAAAGGTTGATGCCATGACGAGGGAATTTTTATAGTAAGTCCTTGAAACGAGTCCATGCTTCAGATAAAGATTCTCCATGATGTTGTTGGAACATCAGGATATCATTGCGGAGTTTTGCGGTCCTTCCCGGTGGAAAGAGCTAAGCAAGGAATTGGGTAGTAAGATCCTCCCATGTGGTGATGGATCCTGTTGAAAGACGTTCAAGCCAATTGCTAGCTTGATCACGAAGGGAAAATTAAAATAAATACAGGCGCATTTTTTTCCCTGATTTCATCATCAAGGTCAAGTGAGTCCACAAGTTTAAGGAAATCTTTGAGGTGTTGATTTGGATCCTCGAACCAAAGTTCGTGGAATGAGCATCCGTTTTACACCAATCGGATGGTGTCGGATCAAAAAGGTACCACATTGTTCCCTACGGGGAGCTTGATGGTATTCCTGTAGCCCTCGTGGATAGGTTTGGAGTAGTCTCCTAGAGTACGGATAGGATTCTCATCTCCCATGGTGGTTAATGAGAATAGGTTACGAAACAAATAACACGAAGAAAAGATAAACTACAAGAAAGCTAATATACGAAAATTAAATTCTCACTTGAAAGGATTCAAGCGAGTAGAACTAAGCTAAACTATGATCAAAACCTAACTACTCCCTAGGCGACGGCGCCAAAATCTTGATGCGGTCGTCGTAGGACTTCTACAAGAAGTTTTACAACTCCCTAGGCAGTGTACCTAATTGTTGTAGTGTAGTATAGACAAGACTCGGGGGGTTGTTATCGTTCTCTAGGGGAATAGGTTGGGAAGGCTTGATTACGGTCTAACATAATTCTAAGGGTTGAGAGAAGATTCTTTTTGTATTTTTATGTTTATAGGAAAGCAGGTAAAATTATATATTTGAGAGGTTTGTTGGTTTTTAGCTATTAAACTAAATAATTAAACTAAGCTACTGGTGATAATAATATAATAAAAGATTGTGTTTATATAATCATGTATTACTCCCTAGATTGCTTCTCCTAGTGTTGTTGCTTTGTCACACTTGTGATGATCTATGTAATTATTTCCTAAGTCATGAACGAATTACACGAACCCGCCGTCTATTTAATATTCCGTTAAGGCAACGCACAAGTAAGGTAGTATGAAGATTATTACAAGGCCCCTAAGAGTATATTAAATGCATTTGAAATATATTAAGAGTGGATCAACCGTATAAGGGGCAAGGTAGTATGAAGACTGTTACCCTATGATATCCTTTCTACAC
This sequence comes from Tanacetum coccineum, assembly GCA_026074375.1. Taxonomy (NCBI): domain Eukaryota; kingdom Viridiplantae; phylum Streptophyta; class Magnoliopsida; order Asterales; family Asteraceae; genus Tanacetum; species Tanacetum coccineum. Next base: position 11,880 of record BQNB010085539.1, on the reverse strand, counting down.
AATCATGTTTTCCTAGACATATCAATAGTGATACAGACAAAAGCTGGTTTTCCAAGACCTAACATGCATATTCATCACAAGAAGCAACACCACTAAGATCTACATTCTAAGTTTCATACAATCTTAAATAAACACAATAGAAGGTTTAGACAAGCATGTTATAAGTAAAGCAAGAACAAATAAGAATCACACAACAAGACATATTGAATGATTAAGATAGTCTTACTTGATTAAAACATGAATTAAAGGAAGTACAATAGAGTTTTGAGGATCTAAAATCGTCTCTGATAGCTGATAAATGAACTAGGGTTCGCCCCTTTCTTTTACTATAAAGTTACACACTTAAAACCCTAAAAACGGATTTGTATATATAGGAAAATTGTTGTGACGGCGTCGCGTTTTAATCATGACGCCGTCATGAGTAGAATATTCTAGATCTTAGGCTGGGTCATGCGAGCTAACGCCGTCGTGGAATGTTGTGACACCATCATGGTAGGAATTATGACTGCGTCACGTGTATTTTGTGACGCCGTCTCTAGCCTTTAAGTAGAAATTCTTGAGAGATGTTGGTGTAGGTCCGTAGTCTTGTCCGTTTCTTCTCCAAATGTGCCCAAGTCACGTGTATTTCCTCCAAATGCCTTCCAAATCCTGAATACCTGAAAAGGAACGATTAAGTACCTATTTTGGGCATAAATGCACTATTTAGGGGGTTAAACGACCCCGAAAAAGTGTATAAAATGACACCTCATCAGCAATCTAGGGAGTAATACATGATTAAATGAATACAATCTTTTCATTATATTGTTATCACCATTAGCGTAGTTTATTATTTAGTTTATTAGCTAAAACCAACCAAACCTCTCAATTATACCTGCTTTCCATAAAATATAAAAACACAAAAATAATCTTCTCTCAACCTCTAGAATTCTGTTAGACCGTGATCAAGCCTTTCTAACCTATTCCCCTAGATAACGATAACAATCACCGAGTCTTGCCTATACTACTACTACAACGGTTAGGTACTCTGCTTAGGGAGTTGTAAAACTTCTTGTAGAAGTCCCTTACGACAACCGCATCAAGTTTTGGCTTGTCCGCTGCTGGGGATAGTTAGGTATTGATCATAGTTTAACTTAGTACTACTTTGCTTAATCCTTTTGCAAGTGAGACTCTAATATCCGCTTATTAACCTTCTCTTGTATTCTATCTTTTTTCTTTGCGCCCTTTGTTCGTCAACATTTGTAAATTAGTAAATTACAATTGAATAGGTATGGTTTATGTCTAGCATAGGTAGGTGTGGATGTATTTTCCGTAATCAACTCTTGGTGTTCAACAACCTCAAATAAATGCTCTCTCTATTCGTGAACATCGTTTCAAAGACAAATCCAAAAAGTCACGAATCATGGCCCCTTAATATGTGAGAGCCCTAATTGAAATCTTTCTTAAACATCATCGCTTGTTATCCTAGGCTAACAAAAATTTGACTGCAGAAAGGAATCTTAGGAAGTTTAGTGATATAGGAGCATGGTATGCCATAGAGGATTGTGCCCAATATGATAAAAAATATAGCAACCCAACAAGCGCTATTTCTGATGAAATAATAGCAAATCCAAATGCTCAAATAGTTGGGGATGATATGGTTAGGATATAGGTACCTAGGTGCATGGCATGATTAGATTATGGGTATGTTTGGCAAAACTAGCTGTAAGCTTTATGCTGTAAGCTGTAAACTATAAGCTGTAAGCTGTAAACTATAAAGCTGTTAACATGAACTACAAGCGGTATATTTTTTCAATAAAAGTGTTTGGTAAATTAGCTGTTGACTGTAATTATAAGATATAAAATTACTTAAAAAGGACATATTTAAATATATTTTATTATGGTTGGAGGGTATATCAGTAATTTACAGACTTAACAACTCCTAACAATTTTAAAAGCTTCATCAATCAGCCTTTCATTTAGGAGCTACTTGTTTAAAATAAAAGTTTAAAATTTATGCATCCAAACAGAGCTATTTATTCTGGAAGAGATTATTTTTGTAACAAAAAACTTACAACTCTACAAAAAGCTTCAAAAAAGCTCCTGCCAAACAGGCCCCTATGATGAGCAAGTAGATAGCCTAAGTATGATGTAAAATGAGGTAGGGTTACAATAGCCGGAGAGTACAACACAAACCAACCTGTCATTTGAGGAATACACACCGCCCGTGACTTACCCGGAAGAAGTAGAAAAGACTTTAGGGACCTCGATAGAGGTAGAACCTTTAAACGAAACAAAACTAGAGGAAGTAGGCTTGAATTGTAATCACAACACTCCTCTTAGTCCTAGGGAAGTTCCTAGTTTTGATGGACCGAATCCTCAACCTTTACTCAATAGTCCATCCTTAGATGTAAGTTTAGGAGATGTAATAGGTCCCAAACCACCCATCCAAACCACATAGTTTTCAGATAGTCTAGGATGAGAGTACTAGTTATTTAACCAACTCAAAACACCGCCTTTACCTCATGGCATCTTCCCACCCTAAGGATACATATTTGCTAATTTTTTTTTTTTTTTTTTTTTTTTTTTTATTTTTTTTTTTTTTTTTTTTTTTTTTTATTTTTTGTTTTTTTTTTGTTTTTTTTTTATTTTTTTTTTTTTTTATCTACCCATGCATTAGCGACCCCAAGAAATATTATGGATTTAAACCGGGTTTATTAGGAGAAAGTGGATCCCTGGGTGTTGATTTTTCGAAATTGGAGATGATAGAAGATGATTTGGAATTAGAATCTAAGAAAATTTTGTTTCTAGGAAGATAACTTAACTCACCCGTTAGGCCAAAAGAAGTAGAGAATGTTAAGATTAATGAAACACACCATTTGGAGCATATAATTCAACAACCAATTTTTCAGTATGTGGCCCCTTCTCATAACAATGGTGTAAACCGTTACTATTACCCGCACTTAAACTCAAGTGTAGGGAAACCCTCCCCTTTATCTGTTAAATAAGGGTAGAGTCAGGCTCGTAACTCCAACAAAAACAAGCACTTCTTGGGAGGCAACCCAAGCACGTCTCATTCACCCAATATGTATTTTATCACATATTAGAAGTGTCTTGTGTTTTATTGTTTGTTTCATTATGTTTGAATTAGTTTGTAATCATGCTTTGTTTGTTTGTAACTTCGTCTTATTTGCAATCAAATGTATTTTGCAACAAAATAAGTGTAGGGGAAATATCCGGTTTTTAGAACCAAATTCAAACATTTGAAATAAATTGTTTAGATTAATTCGCGTTAGTTTCGAGTCATATGATTGAATTATTAATTCTCAGGTTGTTATGCAGCATTTTGTATAAGAAAATAACTTATAAGAATGAGTGCAGGGAATTTTTCATCAAAAATGAAAAATGAGTTTTCATAGAGTGTGGAGACGGCGTCACGATTTGCACGCGACGTCGTCACCATGACACCTGTGACGGGGTCAGGATATCCCTGACGGCGTCAAACGCCCAGTTACAGGAAAACTTGAAAACTTTGAGTATTTTTGCAAATAAAACTTGTACAACACTTATGATGGGGTCATGTAACTATCCCACACCATTGCCATGCACTCATTTTTAGTGCAGGATACCCCTAGTACAACCCTTCGAGCCTATCCTTTTTCATGGTTCTCGTAATTTTCTGGTTAAGCCGTACTATTAATGAAGAGCATTGTCACCCTTAAACCAATCGTTACAACCAAATCGCCTTAGCCTACCTTGTATGTACTCACTTTTAGTACATTATTGTTTTAACCCAAGTTAATTATTTGGGTACACGGTTGCTAAGTTCTTATCCTTGTAAATACTGTTTTAAGACGATTGGGATTCATGGTAATATGTATTTCGCGGAAGAATAGAGAAGAAAAGTTAAGTCAATACCCCCATACGTTTGTCAGATGATCTCCATGTTATTTTGATCCACCTTAAATTGGGTCATTAGTTAGTTTGTAAAATAAGAACAGTATAAGCTCAGTGTAGGGGTTATACTTGTATATATAACCACCATTTATAATGTATTATGTGTGACAACTGTGCTTTGAGCAGGTTAGTCAAATTGTTAGTATGGACTTGAACATCATTATGTGTTATAATAATTATGTGTTTATGTGATCTTATGTGAGTTTGGTTACCAATCAATGGAGCATGATCGTCTCCTTTTGATTGAAGTTATGGTGGTTATGGGTATTTTATTTTGTTCACATTTTAGTGACAATGAAAATGATAGTATAATTCTATGTGTGTACGTATTTTATGTATATGTATACGTATTTATATCTTAAGTGTTAGTAGTTAGTAAAATTAAAAGTTTAGTTTAGAAAATATAGATATTAGAACTTAGTTTTATTAAGTTGGTAAAATAAATTTAGAAATGAAATTTATTCATAGTCATTTAATCTAGTTTTAATTTTAAAGGTTTGAAAGGTAAAATAAATAAAGGTTTTTATAAAAAAATGTAAATAATAAATATATATGTATAAATTTTGAAATTAATAATAAAAAAATAAAAAAATAAAAAGGGGTGTTATTTGGCCGGTTTTAAAGAAAGAAAAAAAGGAAACCCAATTTTAGTCCAACTACAATTTAATTAGGTAATTATCCAAACTCTTTTTGCAAACACTATATATACAAAGCCTCCTCCCTTTTTTTTGTGAAATCAGTCGAACAATGAAGAAAAAAAGTATTTTTATTATCAAGAATCAAGTTGGTGATCTTGTGTATCAAGATCAATGCTTAAGGTATGTTAGTAAACGCTAGCTATTTTTAATTCTCTTGAATTGTTCATGTAACAACTTTGATGTTTATATAAGATCTGTAAAATTAGGGTTTTGATCTTTAAAAATAATTTTTGGGATTATTAGTGGTGTTAAGCATGTGTAATTAGGGTTTTAAGGTTTGTAAATTCGGAATTTAAAAGCTGGCAGTTTTGAAAGGTCATCTTGTACAAATCATAACTTGGTCATAAAAATAGCAATCATCAATTTTCTTGAGCCTAAAATTAAATTCAGAGAGTCTAGTTTCCAAAAATTCTGGCCCCGAAAGGTTTTGAGGTCGGTAAGTTAGTCAAATAATTTTTGCAAAAAAAGTTATCAAAACAGTAAATTCGGGTCAAATTTGGGTCTGATTTCATGGAGTAAAACCCCTACTTAAATTTCAAATTGGGGTTAGCAAAAAATCATGGGTCATATTTTAGGTGTCTATTAACTCCAGTTCGAAGGGCTAGCGATAAAACATTTTCTAAGTATTTTTAAGGACGTCAAACTTTTTGGTGTGCGTTCAGATCCGAATCTGAGTACTTTGTAAAGATGAATTTTTATAAAATAGTTCCACTTAGTATTATTTTTTCTAAAAAAATCACAGTAGCTCACAACTCATTGGGGAGCTATGGGATGTAAGGAGAACCATCAATTAGGTGTTTTAGTATTTTATTTGTGGTCATGAAGTGACTACAAATTTCTGCCGGAAACTGAAAAGTTGGAAGTTAATGGTTAAGGTTATATAGAGTATGAAAATGATTTGGGAGATGTATATAAAGGATTATAAACTTAGTGTAAGGTTTAGAAGTCCATCATATGATTGTTACATTGGCTTGGGCATTTAGTCTAATCGAGTGTAACTTGTGTTTTTGTTGTGTTTTTAAATATGTGCCAGATTTTGTCAATAGCTGAGCTCATAGTTTCATAGTCCACATTATTACTCTATGTTTATCTTGGGATAGAAATGATGCAAAAATATGTTTGAAATGTATTAATTGATATGATTATGTGGTAAATTATATCATGGACATTTATGAAGATTTATATTGTTATGTGTTTGCATATGTATGAGTTGTTTGGTGATTCCGCCTACTTTGTGGGTAAGAGGTTTCGTCTACTTTGTGTGGGTATGAACCTGTGTGGATACGATACCAAGAGTCTAGGATTAGGGATATCGTTCCTCTCCATGACTATTTTTATAGTTTGGATCGGAGACACGTTCTGTCCCAATGATTATTGTTAGTTGAATGCATGGTTGCATGTATAATAGCCAGCTTAATTGTCCTGCCATGTTTTGTTTTTCTTATAATCACAGTAATTGATTTAAATCTTGTATTGGTGTCGTAAAACCTATGACTCTCACCAACCATTGCATTGACATTTTAAGCATCATTTTCAGGTAAGCGTTATGAAGGTGTTGAGTTACTAAAATGGCTAAGAGAACGTAGATGGCATTGAAGTTCTCATTGATTTTATATTCATAATTGTTTTGCATGAATTCTTGAATGTTATTAGTTTGATAGGGTTGTGATACATTGTCATTGTATTGATGAGACCCCTTTTTCATTAATACAAGATTCCGTTCTTTTGTTTTCATATTGTCATGACACAATCAATTGTCTTTATATGTAGTTATGCATGTAGCTGATTCTCTATTGTTGAACACCATTGTGTTGGTGATGATATCTTGCAAGTACGCCCTAGTGATTCCTCCTTCCCGCCTTGGCGGGGTGCGAAATTATGTTATTCAAAAAAAAGAAAAAAAAAGAAAAGAATTGATTAGTTTGTGTAGAGTTTTGGGGAAATATAATTTCCGTCCGAGTCTTGGCATTAGCAACCAAACTACAAGCGTGTATTAGTATAAATAATTAGCTAACCCTTCTACTCCAAATTCACCCAAAGCCACCCAAATGTATCTCATCCGTTTATGTTTACATTATATGTTATCTTACACCTACACCCCACAACCCTTTAAAAGATCTCTTAGATAGTAAGGAATAATGCTTGCGCCTAGCGGTGGAGGTTCGATCCTTTACCAAACTTATGGTAATTTATATGCTATGATAGGTAATGAGTGTTTATTTTTCGTTTCCCCATAGTTGTTATAATTTATTATACACACGAGAGAAAGAGAGAATCCCAAACACTTATGTGAGGTTCTAGTATATGCTTTATGTGCCTTTAATTACGAGGTCTAGAAGGTTATGTTGTAAAATACTTTTAAAGAGTAGGTAAATGACCCTAATATTGCTATTGTCTAGGTAGAAAAGCCCATTTTCTTGAGGACAAGCAAATCCCAAGTGTGGGGGTATTTGATGAGGTGTCATTTTATACACTTTTTTAGGGTTATTTAACCCCCTAAATCGTGCATTTATGCTCAAAATAAGGACTTAATCGTTCCTTTTCAGGTATTTAGCATTTGGAAGGCATTTGGAGAAAATACACGTGACTTGTTCTCATTTGGAGAAGAAACAGACAAGACTACAAACCAACAGCAAGACTCTTCAAGATTTAAAGTCTCAGCGGCTGAAGACGGCGTCACCATATATACACGATGCCGTCACACTTCATCTAGTGAGGGCGTCACAACATTTCTTGACGGCGTCAGCCCGCACCGACTCAACTCAAATCCAGAAGATTCTACTTTGTGACAACGTCACGATTAAAACGCGACGCCATCACAACAATATTCTTATAAATATAGACCCGAAATTAAGGTTTTATGTGTGTAACTTTAGAGTAAAAAAGGGGGACGAACCCTAGTTCATTTGGCATCTTATTAGGACGATTTTAGAACTTTAAAACCCTATTGTACCTCCTTCAATTCATGTTTTAATCAAGTAAGACTATCTTAATCATTCAATATGTCTTATTGTTTGTTTCTTTATTGTTCTTGCTTTATCTTTAACATGCTTGGCTAAACTCCTTATTGTATTCATTTATCATTGTATGAAACCTAGAATGTAGATCTTAGTGGTGTTGCTTCTTGTGATGAATATGCATGTTAGGCTTTAGAAAACTAGCTTTTATCTGTATCGCTGTTGATATGTCTAGAGAAACGTGATTGTGTAGAAAGGATACCATCGGGTAATAGTCTTCATACTACATTGCCCCTTATATGGTTGATCCACTTTTAATATACTTCAAATGCATTTAATATACTCTTGGGGTCCGGGTAATAGTCCTCATACTACCTTACTTTGTGTTTTGCCTTGACGGAATATTAAATAGATGGCGGGTTCGTGTAATATATTCATGACTTAGGAAATAATTACATAGATCATCACAAGTGTGACAAAGCAACAACACTAGGAGAAGCAATCTAGGGAGTAATACATGATTAAGTGAATACAATCTTTTTATTATATTGTTATCACCATTATCGTAGTTTATTAGCTAAAACCAACCAAACCTCTCAATTATATGATTTTACCTCCTTTTCATAAAATATAAAAACACAAAATCATCTTCTCCCCTTTCTTCCTTCCCCCAACCCCTTGAATTCGGTTAACCCGTGCTCAAGCATACCCTAACCTATTTCACCCTTGAGAATGATAACAACCCCCCGAGTCTTGCTTATACTACTTACTACAAACGGTTTTAGGTATTCGGCCTAGTGGATTGTAAAACTTCTTGTAAGAATCCCTTACGACAAACCACATCAATTTCCTAAAGAGTCATTGGTTTCTGAAATATTAGTAGTTCTAACAAAGATTTAGTTCCTAAATGCATACTAACATTGGTTCAACATTCTTTGTTCTAGAAATAGGTTCCATTTATATTTCTCTTGGTGGTGTGATTCTTACAATCCACCATTTACATGTCTTACTAATCTTCTCATATTGCTTTCTAATTTTGCTTCTAGGTTTTTGATTAGTGGATTCTGAAGCAACTGTTCTCTTAAAGGGTATTGCAACAGATTGGTTCATAATTTGCTTGGGTTCCCTAGTACTAATAGGTACAACAATTGGCTGTTTAGTCTAAGAATTCAAACCATTAATATAATAAAGAACACACATATCATGAGTGTCATTTAGCACACATTTTCCACAAGTAACACAAACAAAGTTTACATTCGAGGTCTTAGCATTCAAACTGTCATTACACGCAGTTACAAACGTTTTATTATTAGAAAACTTAAAATTCCTACGGTGGTCTTCTACTTGTTGTTTCTTCCCTTGACTATTGTTATGCATGACTCTATCTTCCAATTGATTGCTCTTAAGCTGTGGTCTGCTAACACTAGTAGTGGGAATTACTCTTGTAGAGAGAGACACGCGTTTGTTAGTTTTCCTAATGTCTTGAGACAACTGTGGTGTTCTAGTTTGAGTAGGGTTTGTGTGCACTTTATACATTCCGGGTGCAATCACATTTATGTTCTTTAAAATTGACTTCACATTCTAAGGCAAAATTTGTGCAGTGACTGGATTTGAAAAATCATTGGACGCATTATTTGTGGTAACTGACTTTGACTTTGAAAAATCTGTCTTTGCAATGGAATCTTAAAAAGTAGCCGGTTTACCTAAAACTGATTGTCTTTGACTTTTAAAAGCATTTGGTTGTCGAATAACCGATGGTTTTTCAAACTTAGTTTTTACAGATTTTTGTTTCATCTTTTCAACGAGTTTCTTTAATTCACATAATGCAATGTTTTTGTCCTGAAGTTGAGCTTTCAAGTATTGAATTTCAAAATATTATTCACGTTCTTTCAGAAATACTTTTGACTGATTTTCTTTGAAAGGTTTGTCATTTTTTAGCTGTTCCTGACATTGTTTTAAAGCAAGTTCAAGATCGATAACATGTTTCTGAAGTGCTTCAAAACTCTTTGACATTGTTTTACTTTTTGAAAGCTCTTTTTCAAGACGTTCACATTTGACAACTTGGTCCACATAATCACATTGTAAATCAGTGAATTCATCGAGAGTAGTATACACACCAAGTATAGCATTCATGTGATCAACATAATAATATTCCTTGGAAAGTCGGTCGATTTCATTCAAAAACTATGTTTTTTGAGTTTCCAGTTGAGATTTGAGAGAGTCTACTTCATGTTCAAGAGAATTAAAGTATCTCAAATCAGCAACCATTTCCTCTTTCAAACACAAGTGAAATTTTTCTAAATCAGCATTGATTCTTCGAATTTAGGGACAAAAATTTCCTTCAATTGTATTTTGAATGAATGGATCTATGTGACCAAAATATGTTCTTTTAGCGATTGTTTGTTTGCAACGTTCCACTCCATCAAAAATCATGTCAACACTACTTTTAATTTTGAAAAGTTCTTTAGAGCTTTTACACTTTTGATCCCACGGAATGGATTCATCCATCCGTTTTTCTAACAAAGTTGTTTGTTTATTAAAAGACTCTTTTGAATTTTCATTCTTGACAGGTGTATGACTCATTTTTGACCTTTCTGAAAAATATCTCTGTTCAGACGACTTTTCACGTTGTGGAACGAACAAATCATAAAGATTATTCAAGTTTTTATAATCAAAAGGTCTGATTAAATCACTTAATTTTGATCGACTTTCTTGGGCAAGATGAATCGTTTCGTCAGATTCAGGAGCTAACATTAAAGCAAGATTATCATTATAGCAACCTATATCATACAGACGAGGATTCGCTCTTTGAGCTTTCTTGAGGAACTCAGGTTTAACAAAACTCGTTTTACAATTACGATTAAGCACATTCATTGTTTGAACTGATTGACCGGTTTTGTAAACAATATCATCCCAAGCTTTGACCTTATTTTCTAAAGCAATGACCTTTTCAATTTCTTTGTCATTACGAGTTTTGTAAAACTTAATCTGAGCCTTTTTTTTCTTGTGACATTATGGAGATGGTATCTTGATGTGCGAAAAGCTCTTTTTTCATTTATGAAATTATTTGATTTAAATTGTTTATCTTTCGAGTATATTCATTAGATGACTTTTCAGATTTCATTATGTATGACATTAAATCCCCTTTAGCTTTTGCACAATCAATTTCCACCTTTGACGCATAATTCACATCATGATATCTATCAAGTTCAACTTGGAACTTCTTAAGGTCTTTGAACATCAAGTGATTAGTCTTTAACAGTTCATTGTTTGCTTCTTTGAAATGGTTATTTGATGATTCTAAACTTTTATTTTTGGTTTTAAAATCCTCAATTTCACCTTTCAATTTATCAACTAAAGCCTTGTTTGATGATTCCAAAAATTTATTACGGTTTTTGCTGTCATCAATTTCACATTTTAGTTTTTCAATTAAAGAAGCAAGCAAACCACGTTCTTTAGCAAGATCATCATCATCCTGGTCATCCTGTTCTCTATCATAACTCATATCCAATGAATCATTAATTATGTTATGTTCATCTTGTTCAACCGGATATGTGTCATTAACAGATTTAGGTTGCTCTGGATGTTCAGTTTCAAAGGCAAACACATTATAGTTATCATTATTATTTTGTACCTTTTGCAATGGCTCAGCATCAAAGATGGGTCCAGAATTTTCAGCAGCATCTGGAGTAACCTCTTGAATCTGTGCCATGTACAGATAATGTGCTTCCAATTCCTGATCTTCGGGTTCATCATCAGTGTCATCCCTCCAATTAGCTTGCTCTGCATTCAACAGAAATCCAGCTTCCTCTTGCTTACACAATAGCATCTTCTCCTGTGATAAGCTGCATCCTTTGCCCATTTTGGTTTTTGACATTCCTTTGCTACATGCCCATATTCCTTGCAATTATAACACTGAATCCCAAACTGTTACACTACCTGAGTACCTACATTCTCCCTAGCCCTAGCAACATTAACTACCCTCTGATTAGCATACCCAGTTCCCCTGTTGATTCTTGGAGAATTGTCTTGATTAGCTCTACTAGTGTTTGATAAAGTTATGAGGTTGTTGTTGTTGGGTTTGTATATTTTCTTGAATGATAGAGAAATTAAAGCCATGAGTTTATCAATCTATTTTTCCTTTGACATTTCATCATCTTCAGCAACCATGGCAGGTTCTTGATCATAAGTAGGTGTAGAAGAGTTGACAATAGCTTTTCCTCTGTTTCTAGTAGCAGCTGGTTGTGATTTGGTTGAGGAATTGTTAGTGTAGTGAGTAAGATGGTTTTCAG
>BQNB010085538.1:0-28447 GCA_026074375.1 Tanacetum coccineum | reverse complement strand
CTTCAAAGAGATGACTCCGGCGTCATTCTTATCTCCTTCATGATTCAAAACAAATTCATCACTCTCTCCCTCCAATAATTCGGTCAAATCCTTATAATTTCATTTAATGGCCAAGCCGTATTTACAAACGAATGGGATTTTGGTTCTCTTGCATACTCCCAAGAAACCAAAGGACCATATCATACCGACCTTCCTACTCCTGAAGAAATTCATCAATTTCTTCAATTTCAACGTATTGACCCTAACCGCACCATCAAACACAAAAACGTCATTCTTTCACCAAATCAAGCTATAACCAAAGAACTTAGACAAGACTTGAAAAGATGGAACGAACTCATTTTGAGAATGTGTTCGGACTAGGAGGACACCGGGACCATCTCTCGGCTTTCCTTGCTCATATATTATATTGTATTCTAGTCGAGCAACAATATAATCTTGCCTATTTCTTTGTCAAAAGAATTGAAAGTACACGGGCAACTCCTAAAGCCCATCTTCCTTATGGTATGTTCTTGACACGTCTCTTTTGACATGTTATGGAACACTATCCTCACCTTGACAATGGCATTTACAATGCCGTTGATCGTGTCATGCGTCCACTCGCTTTAAAACAAACCCGAAAACCCCGAAGTGATCGTGGAAAAGCCCGTCACTCCGTCTTATCAACTTCCGCCCATCATAACCGTGGATCTTCATCTCACCAAGGAGATGATGATGAGGATGATGGTGCTTCTCGTGCTAGTGCCCAATCTCCTACTACTTACCTAAACTCTCTCGAACCACTTAATTACCAACGATACGATATTCCCACTTCTTCCCAACAAAATGATGAACTTCTCTTCGAGCGACAAACCGAATTGCTCAATCAAACGCAAGAAATCCATAAAGAGGTTAGAGGTGGATTCAAGTCATTCAGCAAGGCATTGCGAGGAGTCTTCGGCAAGAAAAAGAAGTGAAGATGTTGAGTGGTGACTAGCTTGGTAGAATAATTGGTTTAGGACCTTGTGCGAACTTATGTTTATGTTTAATTAATTATGTGATGGCAACCCGACTTAGTCGGAAGAACTTGAACTTGTTTAGCTTGCTTAGGACCTCTAATCATTATGAATTATTAGTATGCTCTTATAATTATGCATCCTTGTTTTATATATTTTTCTTTTGTTATTGCAAACATACATGATATACTTGATTTCATGCATATATATGTTCACATGGGACTTGCTGCAAATTGACCACCAAAACACAACCTTTCTCACAATTTTTTTACAAAAATCAAATTTTTGGTCGTCTGAAAATCACCAGATGGGCGGCCCCCTTAATTCATATGGGCGGTCCCCTTAAAGATAAGGGGGCCGACACCATAATTAAGGGGACCGGCCTCCTGCTTCATGGATTTTACTGTTTCTTTCTGCTTTTTAACTCTCTTTTACCTAGCCTCAGCTATCCTTACCTAGAAAACTCAAACATATCTTGGAAATTCTTAAACTAATTCAAAACCATTCCATTTCTAAACCTTTCTCATGCAATAAATTCCCTCCAAATGTTCACCACCATTTCATCATCTTCTTCATTCTCTATCAACCACCATAAACCTCCATGGCATCCATTAGAGCTTCAATTTACAAAGCTTCCAAAAGACCAAAAATCAACATCATTCCACCAAAACAATTGTTTGTGGATTTAACTCATGATGACACTAAAACCCCATCACCCAAACATTAACTCTCATCCCCCTAGTGCTACAAAATTGCTACCTTCAAAAACTCCATAACCAAAGGTCTTCCTCATCATCCATGGACTACACTCCCAAATCACCAAACCTATCTACTTCACCATCATCCAATGGTTACTTGTAATCACAACATCTCCTCCTCAAGAGTTTACTCCTTATCCTACTCTAAACTCAAGAAAATGCATCAATAGACATCACTCTTACCCTTTCCATAATTACCCCACTTGATGTCCAATTTAATACTCCATCACCTTCTCCACCTATCTTTGATCATCCCATTCCTTGGAACCTTCTTGGAGAACATGAAGATTCATGTTTGTGTTGCATTCACAATCGTCTCTTTCTTGGATTGAGAGAGATGAACTCTATTAATGTTTCTCCTTCATAAGAACTACTTGCTGTCACAACCTCCCTTTCCAAACACTCCACCACCATCAATCTCTCCAAACTAAACATACTCTATGTTTAGTTATCCATTTTCAAATAATTGTCAACTAAACCTTTTGCAAGCAAGTCCTATGAAATTCTTGAAATATTAAGAGATTTGTAGTTTAACTTTAACGTATGTTGTACTAATATGCTTCAAGCATATTATTTCTATTTCATGTATGCATGATTGTGTTTTATACACAATTATGTTCAATGAATGATCTTTGGTATTATGTTATCAAGTATGCTTTTGCTTGTACTAAAACTTGATGTATCCATTTTCATTTCTTTGCTTTATATGTTAGAAAACTTGGTGTGGTTCTTCTAACTTTTTTTGTAGCAAAGTTACCATAGTTCGATTCCTTGGTGCCCTCGAACGAGGGGGAGTACACATCAAGGGGGAGTATTTATTCCGTCGATTTTACTAACATTCATCGACAAAGCCTTTTTGATTCTACCAAAAATGGGAGAAATTGAAATAAAACTCACTAAATACTTGTTTAAAATTAATTTTTCATTTAATGAGTTTAGATTTTGTAATCATCAAAAAGGGGGAGATTGTTGATAGAAATAATGCCTAAAAGCGTTATTAATATTTTTTGACCTCTCTGCGTTTTGATAATCACAAAATGTAAAAACCATTAATGAAAAATTATTCGTAAACAAGTAATTAGTAGTAAATTTTCATTTCGAAAATTTAATCACTTAAATATATGAATAAATAAATGCTTAATGCATTTTATGATCAAATGAATTTTTATTTAACAGCATATTTTTTTATAAAAAAAGTCACAAACATATTTATAACTTTTACAAAATATTTTTAGATTTAAAAGAAATGTTTTATTCAAATAAATATTTTGAATTCAATTTTTCTAATTAAAACCGCTAGAAATGTTCCAGAAAACATCTTCGTCAGAAAAGACAAAAAAGGAAACGTCCAGGCTGGGCGGCCCCCTTAATTTTAAGGGCGGTCCCCTTAATTATTAAGGGGACCGGCACCCTAATTAAGGGGACCGGCCAGACAAAAAGTCAACTTAGTTTGCTTATAAATACTAAACTATTCCCCACTGATTTTCTCACATTTTGCACACACTTTCTTTCTTTTCTAAATCAGTTTATACTCTCCTTCTATTCCTTTGATCATTTAATCATAAAGCTTTGTTTCCAAGTGATCCAAGCTTAATTCCTCAAGTGCAAGAGAAGAATACTTCTTATCATCAAGTCAAGAAGTGTTATAGCTTAATTGGTGTTGTTGTGAAGTTGAGTTAGATCTTGTAAATCATTTGTGAATATTGTGAAGGTGTGTATTGTAGTTATGCATAATAGTTAGATTGTGGAGATCATTATAAGTATAGTTAGATCGGGGTGATCTTTGTAAGTAGTGTTAGATTGGTGTGATCGTAGTAGTGTCTAGGTGTAGTGAAGTTGTGAAGCGTAGTGAAGTTGTGAAGCGAAGTGCAGTAGTGAAGTGAAGATAAAGTATGTAGTGAAGAGACGTAGTGAATCGTTGTGAAGTAGTGTGGTTAGTTGTGATAGATTGGTTCTAGCTAGGATTAGAACTCGACATTTGGCTTAGTGTCGGAAATCGGTTTTTTTTGTAGGCTTTGTCGCGTGTACGGTTTTTTCGTACTATAGGAGTTTGTTGACATAGTGAAAGTTAACTCTCGAGTTTGTCGTGATTGGGGAGTAGATTTGGGCGAGTTGGTGGGTGCTTTATTACCAAACCACTATAAATCCTTGTGTTGTGGTTTGATCTTTCTAACTCTTATCTCTTGTCTTTCACATTATATATTTTACTTATTTGTATTGTTCATATTGTGCACATATTGAGATCACATAAAGTCGAATCTAAATTTTATAAACAAACAATACATTAATTTAAAAAGAGGTAAACTATTCAACCCCCCATCTAGATTTCCACATATTGGTTGTATTTGGATGGTACTAGTTCACACAATTAATCTTTTGTGCTCACCCATATTAGTAATGCAAGTTGCATTTATGTTTGGGCCTTTCCTATTTTATTTATGTTTGAATTTTCTGAGTTTGAATTATGATATGCATATGAATGCAGATACTTGAATTTGTTTATGAGTTTGAATTTTGTGACTATTTCATTGCATATCAGTAGGTATATCATGAATTTTATACTTGGTATAGAAGTGTTTGATATATAAGTGTATGGTTCTGCATATGTTCATGGTTTTACATAGGTCATGGTTTTCATATGTCATGGTTCTGTATATGGTATAGAAGTGTTTGGTTCTACATATGGCATATGTTTCTGCATATGTTCATGATTCATGGTTCTTCATATGAATCTGCATATGGTTCTGCATATGCTCATGGTTTTGGATATGTTTATAGGTTAACATTTGATACCATAAACTAATAAACCATTTCATAACCTTTTAGAAGTGTTTGATTCTACATATGGTATATGGTATAGAAGTATTTGGTTATGCGTATGGCATATGTTTCTGCATATGTTCATTGTTTATGGTTCTGCATATGGTTCTACAATATGTTTTATTCACTGTCTTATAAATAAATTTTTTATATGTTATATTATATTATATATATTATATATTTTATATATATAGATATGTATATATTGTGTGGGTGTGTTGTGTGTGTGTTGTTGTGTGTGTATGGGGTGTGTTTGTGTATTATTTATGTTATATAATATTATATATTAATAGGTATATATATTTAGGTGTATATTATATTTATGTATTTATATGTATATTGTATTTATTTGTGTATATAATTTATATATGTATATTATATATATATATATATATATATATATAAATTGATCAACCTATTCTTTCATTCAAACCAAAGACAAAACATAAACTGATCAACTATTTCATTCATTCAAACCACTAATACAAAATAGGTGCAAAATACAACTTGTTCATTACAACAACACCTAAAGATACTCTATTTAATTGCAAATACCAAAGAAACAAACATTGCAAAAAAGAAACGTTGACCTCCAAAAAGTCAAAGAACCTAAAGACTTTTGTAATTCACTACCCTTTTCATTCAATTCAAATTCAAGCTACTCTATCCTCTGCTGACAGCTGATTTCCTTATGTAATTCACTTCTTTTAATAGGGTTCAAAAGGATATATATCTCATACAAGTTATCCGTGTACAAATTCGTATCTATCTCTGGATCAAACCACAACCACGTATCATATTTGTTCTTAACTGACTTGTAACGATTAGGGCAAACAAGAAATGTCCCAGCCGGATTAGTGAGCGTCCATGAAGTTAAAACCTTTAAAGGAAGATCACAATCACAAGTACGATTAAAAATAAAGTAAGACGAAGAAGAAGACATACTTGAATTGAGGTGAAAAGGGGTTAAGGTTTGTTATTTGGGATGAAAACTCCTTAGGGTTTTGATTTGGGTGAAATAAGTGTTAACTTAATAAATATGTCTCACCCAACAAGTAAAGACTAGTGGGTCGGGTTTCGGGTATTAAAATAAACCGAATAAATGGGCCAGTTGCGTCTAGTTAAACTTAACACGTAAAAAATTAAAAAATTAAACAAGTGAAAGTCAACTGGTCACATTTACTAAATATGTTTAACCTAACCGGTTTCAAAACCTATACTGATAATTAAATAAGTACGTTTAGTAACTCTCGATGATGTGTCATTTTATACACTTTTTCAGGGTCATTTAAACCCTAAAATCATGCAAATATCTCCATTTATCATGCTTAATCGTTTCTTTTTGTCATTTTAACATTTGGAAGGCATTTGGAGGAAATACGCGTGACTTGGACTCAATTTGGGAAGAAACGAACAAGATTACAACTCCACATGAAAATTGATGAAGAATTGATTTACAGGTCATAGAGACGACGTCAGAATTCACTATGACGCCATCAAAGTTTTCAAAGGACTATGTCAGGACTTATATTGACGACGTCATAGTAACCGACTCTGAGAAGCCTAAAGAAGATTCTACGGGTTGACAACGGTACAACTTACAAGCGACGACGTCATGATTTTTACCCTATATATAGAACTCTTTATATTAGGTTTTGTGTGGAAAACTTTGGGGAACGAACCAATACTTTATAGCAGCATTTTTAGACAATTTTTAGGGTCTTTAACCCTAGTGTTCTTATCATAACTCCATGTTTAATTGAAGTGAAGTTCCTTATTCTTTTTAATCTTTCGATATGTCTATGTATTGTTTGATTACTTGTACTTCGCTTTCAATTAACGTGTTTGGCTAAATTTAATTTATGTTTGCTTATGATTGCATAAAACCTAGTTGTTTATCTTTTATTATTGCTTCTTGTTAATGGTGTGCGCGTTAGGCTCTAAAAAACTAGCTTTTTAATTGCAACGTAAACACGTTTAGGGAAACGCGGCTAGGTTAGATGATACCTACACAACAGTCTTCATACTACCTTGTGATTTGGGTGGATTCCGAGTTAGGAGTTTAATTTATTAGATACTTACACATTGCATTTGTTTAACCATAAGAGTTTTCCATTACATTTACTTTTCTGCAAATTAGAACAGAATTAGAAGTAGAAATTAGTTTAATCAAACCCCCTTCAAACCCAAGATTTTACTTGCTTTCATATAATATAAAAACTCAAAAATAATCTTTCCTCAATCCTTAGACCTTAGTGACATTCGATCTGAGCCTACCCAAATGATTTCCCTAGAGAACGATCAATCCCTCGCGTCTTACCTATACTACACTACAACGATTAGGTACACTACCTAGGAGGATTATAAAACTTCGGTTTGCAATCACCGCACATCAAGTTTTTGGCGTTGTTGCCAGAGAATAGTCTAGCTTTTGGATTCTATCTAGCTTAGGTCTACTCATAAGATTTGTATCAAGTGAGATTTTTCTTTTCATTTTATTAGCCTTCTCGTAGTCTATATTTTCTTTGTTTCCTTTGTTTTGTAAAAACCTTCTTTTTTGTTAACCACCATGGAAACGGAAATTCACCCCATACTTTAGGAGATTATTCCCAACCAAGCCATGAGGACTATCGAAACACCATTGAGCTCCCAGATAGAAACAATGTGGTGCCTCTACGATTTGACACCATCTTATTGGTGCAAAACGGATGTTTATTCCACAGACTTTGGTCCGAGGATCCAAATCAACATCTTAAGCATTTTCTCAAAATCGTTGACTTTCTTAACCTTAATGTTGAAAATAGGGAAAGAACGCGACTACGTTTATTTCAAATTTCCCTTCGCGATCAAGCTAGCAATTGGCTTGAACGTCTTCCCGCGTGATCCATCTCCACTTGGGAGGATCTCACTACTCGTTTCCTTGCTCAATTTTTCCCATCGGGAAGAATTGCTAAACTCTGAAATGACATCTTAATGGACTTGTTTCAAGGACCTACTTCAAAAAGTCCCTCATCATGGTATTGATCTTTGGCTCCAAGTCCAAATCTTTTTTGACCATGTAAATCTCAACACAATGCGCACCATTGATCAATCAGTCGGTGGTAAGCTACGTGATAAAAACGCCAAGGAATCTTGGGCACTTAAAGAGGACCTCGCCCTCTATGTCAACGAAAGTTGGAATGACCCAAGAGACTTCGCTAAACTGGTCAAGGCAATCTCTTTGCCTCATGATATCCTAAATGCATCCGACCGTCGTCTCATTGAGCTTGAAAATCAAATCCAACGCTTGATGGAAGCTCATCTTGCCCCTAAACCATCCGTTCGAGTGAACAAAAATGCTTCTTCATGCGAAATTTGTAGTGGTCCCCACGAAACTCAATATTGCATGGAAAATTCCGAGCAAGCTTTTGTTGATTATGCATCCTCGCGTACTGACGAAGTAGGAGGTAAGTCGTTCACTACCAACCAAGGGCCAAGAAATTTTAACGAAGCCACTAATGCTTGGAAGGATAAACCAAACTTTAATTAGGCACATAGTCAAACCTTCACAAGTCCCCAAAATGGCCCATTTTCAACATACTCTTCCAATGTGCCTCACGGGCCCTTTAATTATCAATCAAAACTTGAAAGGGTACTGGCTGATTTTGATTCTCATCAAGAAAAAAGATTGTTTAGTCTTGGGACCCAACTCAAGCAACAACAAGATGATGTAATCAACAAAATCAACACATTGTGGAAGGTCGTTTAGGACAAATTGGACAATGCACCTACTCGTGGCATTGCCAAAAATTATGTAGCTCACGTAAATGTTGTGTCCCATAACCACCTCGAAAATAGGGCACCTCCAAGTAAAGGAATCATTAAAAGTCCATCAAAATTACTCTCTCCAAAATATCAAGCGCAATCGTCTTTAGGAGAGCAAACTAGGAACTCCTCTTCTCCAAAATATGTTCCTTTTGTTAACACAATCACCATAGTAGAAAAGGAGGATGAACCTAAGGATCCTAGAATCTTAGAAATTAAGGGTGACAACATGTTAGAAAAAGAATCAAAGGCCATCGAGATTGTAGCTAAGGAAGGAGAATCATGTAACCTTGGAAATGACAATAAGACTAGTAATCTAGGAGATGAAGGTGAGATAGAAAAAGAAGGGGAATGGACGGATGATGAAAAACCCCTTGATTTGGTCGATGTGCGCGAAGACTTAATTTGCGAGACTTTAATTGAAAAGATGTCGAGTTGTTCATTGAACTTCGATTTTAGAATTGAAAAAGGGGATCTTAGTAACTTGAAGATTCCATGTATGATAGGTCGTAAGTTCATAGCTAATGCATATATCGATTTAGATTTAACCATGAATGTTATGTCCCTAGCCTATTATAATGCCATTAGGAATCAAGGGCATGAAGATAGAGGGCTGAATTTTGTTGGAATAGGAAAAGATATGCATATATTTGTGGGAAACATGAGTCACATCATTGATTTCACCATCCTCGAGAATGTTGAAGCTAATATTGATCCTAGCTTATCCCAAGTAGTTTTTGGCCGGCCTTTCGTGGAAATTACTAAGTTAATACTAGATAGGGAACAAGGATTGATTACATTCACGGATGAGATTAAGGAAGTCACTTTTAGAACCCCGTATAAAGATTCAGAAATGGATGACTTAACTAGTGATGGACATGACTTGTTGTCATCTAGGGTAATACTTAGCGAAGATGATTATAGGAGAGGATGTGAAAGGCCATCTGATTTAGAGAGCGGATTTTATAAGGATATTGTTAAACTTGGTCCATCATATAAAAAGGAAATTGAAAGAATAGATCTTGATGTATCATTTGAAGCTGGTGGAAGTAGGACAAGTGAAGAAGCCACGTAAGGAGTGTGACTCCGAGTCTAGCTAGAAGACTTGTTAATAAATAAAAGCGCTTGTTGGGAGGCAACCCAATCTTTATATTTCTTGCATTTAGGTGTGCCGTGTGTTTTATTCTGCATTATTTGTTCTTATATGTTTGAATTATATGTGATCATGCTTTGTTTTTTATTTAACCTCGTCTTAATTGCAATCAAAGATATTTTGCATGAAATAAGTGTAGGGGAGAAAAATATCCGGTTTAATTGCAATCAAAGGTATTTCGCATTTTGTGTCTTGTTTGTTTGTTTTGAGTCATATGTTTGTACTAACCATTTTTGTGGTTTATGCAGTAAATTTTTCCAGAAATTAATTAATAGGATATTTGTGCATAAAGTTTTCCTAGAAAACGAAGCAACAATATTTACAGGAGACGACATTAGGATTTATTCCTGACGGCGTCACCACTGTAGTTACAGTAAATTTTGTAATTTTTTCTGAAATTTTGAATATTTATTTTTGTATAATTTCTAGAATTTTTAATTTTCCTAATTCTTGCAGAAAATCTGATTACATTAGTACATATATCATATTTTTATTGCTTTCGTAAAGTCTAAACTTAATTAATGAGGGTTATTTATTATTTTCCCGTAGAATTTTACGCTTGGTGTAGTTGTTTCTTATCTTTGATTTGCACATTATATTAGATGAGGAGAGTCCGGAAGTTTTTTAGATTTTCACATGGACGATTCTTGGATGAAGATTTAGCCAGTTTATCTTGTTTATTCTCTATTATTGAGCAAAACCATAGGAGTATTAGTTTCTCTCGCTTTTATTATTTTCCATTTATTCATTTTTTCGGTACTCATAGAATATTGGGGACAATGTTCAAAATAAGTGTAGGGGAAATAAAAGCCTCAGAAACTATTCATTCAATTGAATTTGCTTTGTTCTTAAAAAGATGTGTAATATACCGAAACATAGTTTAGGATGGTACTTTTAGCCCAAGTTTTAAATTTTATTATGGCATATACCGGTGAAACTTAGTATTAGAAGCGTTTCATGGATAGAAATTGTATGACTAGCACAATAACCTACCACTCAAAAAAATTCCACCCTAAAAATGTGAGGTTCGTCCTTAGATCTTTAAGAATTAAAGCATTCATCTTTGGTGCTTTTGATGATTTTAACCTTTAGCTTGCTCGAGTTAAGGATTTAAGCAATCACATGTGTTTCGTTCATGGATTTATATGAGCATGTGTGATTTTGTCGCTTTTTCGGGAGCATTGGTATCGGTTAGGATTATGAGAGTGTAACGATAGTATTATAGATTCTAGAACTTGCTTTAGCGATTCATCCCGAGACTGCTAGTGAGATCACATTCGTGTGATTAAGATTTACTAAGTGATAAGAGGCATTAGGATAAACTCCTGTTTTTACCCTGTATTTGTTATGGTCACAATGGTCTCCTCGATTATATAACTACCCCCACACCCTTGTTATGCACTCATTTTTAGTGCAAGATACCCCTAGTATACCCCTCTGAGCCTTTCCTTTTCACAGTTCTCGTAATTTTATGGTGGATTCTGAATTATTAATGAAGAGCATTGTTTAAACCCCACCAAAAATGTTACACCCAAATCGCCTTAGCCTTCCTTGTATGTACTCATTTTTAGTACATTATTGTTATCTTATTCGTTAAACCCAGTTAATTATTTACTTGAGTACATGTTTGCTAAGTCGAGTCATTATTAGTGTATATAGTTTTGAGACGATTGAGATTCATGGTAGTCTTTATTATACAGAGAAATAGGGAAGAAAAGTTAATTCATTACCCCCATATTTGTCTAATATTCTCCATGTTATGTTGATCCTTCTCAATTGAGGTCATTAGTTAGTTTATGCTAATGAGTCTTAAAAACTAAAGTGTAGGGGTGCACTATAAACCCCGAGTCATGTTTATTTTTAGCAAATTACAGGGCAAAAGTGTACGGAAAAAAAATATAGTATAAATGTGAAAAGAAAAAAATTATATGTACGGGCTGCCATTTTGCTTATGTTTATGTCAAAAAAAGTGTCGAGAAAAAAAAGAGTTTGATGTAGAGTTTGTATCATTGTCCTAGTGTGGTCGAGTCTTGGCTTAGCAACATCTTTTACATGTATTCTTGTGAAGGATTAACTTGCCACCAGTTAAATTCCCCAAATATCCTTAACCGTGTTTCCTTTACCCTACACCTTATGTTACTACCCTTTAAAGACCTCTTTGATAGTAATTCCTAGGTGCTTACGCCAAAGCGGTAGAGGTTTTGATCCTTTATCAAGCCTATGGTAATTTATATACTATGACAGGTAGTGAGTATTTATTTCTTCCGTTTCCTATATTGTTGTAATTCATTATTACACCGAGAGAAAGAGAGAATCCAAACACTTATGTAAGGTGCTAGTATATAATTTTCGTGCTTTTAATTACGAGGTCTAATCGGTTGTGTCATAAACTATATTTATTGAGTAGGTTAAATGCCCTTGATTTTGCTATTGACTATGTAGAAAAGCTCATTTGCTTGAGAGCAAGCAAATCCCAAGTGTAGGAGTATTTGATGAGGTGTCATTTTGTACACTTTTTCGGGGTCATTTAAACCCCATTTATCATGCTTAATCGTTTCTTTTTGTTATTTTAGCATTTGGGAGGCATTTGAAGAAAATACATGTGACTTGGACTCAATTTAGGAAGAAACGGACAAGATTACAACTCTACACGAAAATTGATGAAGAGTTGATTTACAGGTCGTGGAGACGGCGTCAGAATTCATTGTGACGTCGTCAAAGTTTTCAAGGGACGACGTCGGGACTTATATTGACGACGTCAAAGTAACCGACTCTGTGAAGCCTGAAGAAGATTCTACGGGTTGACGATGTTACAACTTACAAGCGACGACGTCACAATTTTTACCCTATGTATAGAACCCTTTATTTTTAGGTTTTGTGTGAAAAATTTGGGGAACGAATGAATACTTTGTAGCAGCGTTTTTTAAGGTTTTTAACCCTAGTGTTCTCATCATAACTTCATATTTAATTGAAGTGAAGTTCCTTATTCCTTTTAATCTTTCTATATGTCTATGTATTGTTTGATTAATTGTTCTTCGCTTTCAATTAACTTGCTTGGCTAATATGTAATTTGTGTTTCCTTATGATTGCATGAAACCTAGTTGTTTATCTTTTATTATTGCTTCTTGTTAATGGTGTGTGCGTTAGGCTCTAGAAAACTTGCTTCTTAATTGCAAATCGAAGACGTCTAGGGAAACGCTGCTAGGTTAGATGATACCTACGCAACATTCTTCATACTACCTTGCCATTTGGGTGGATTTCGAGTTAGGAGTTTAATTTTTAGATACTCACGCATTGCATTACAAGGGTGACAGGTAATAAAACAAGAGAAGACAACTAGGGAGTAGTGCATGATTAGGTGAATACATTTGTTTAACCATAAGAGTTTTCCATCACATTTACTTTTCTGTAAATTAGAATAGAATTAGGAGTAGTAATTAGTTTAATCAAACCACCTTCAAACCTGATATTTTACTTGCTTTCATAAATTAAAAAAACGCAAAAAATAATCTTCCCTCAATCATTAAACCTTAGTGACATTCGATTTGAGCCTACCCAAACTATTCCCCTAGAGAACGATCAATCCCCCCGAGTCTTACCTATACTACACTACAACGATTAGGTACACTGCCTAGGAGGATTGTAAAACTTCGGTTTGCAATCACCGCACATCAACTCCGAAATTTTTTGTAAGTTCATTTCTATTATATAGACTTAACCCTAAAAAAGACTATATTATGTAGTCTCTTTAAAGTTAATAAATAGATGTAGTTGTTATAAAACTAGGGGGTTTGCCCGCGCTCCGCTGCGGGATGATTAGCGAGTGTCGTTTTGGGTTATCTGTGATTCGCTGCAGGACGTTTTGCATAGAGCATTTTTATAATAAAATTTTGTTTACAAAGAAACTAATGTAAATCAGAAAACAATTAGCAAAAAGAAATCAATCCAATTCTACGGTTATCTGAAACTACATGTTAAGCAACTTGGTTGTTTACAAAAATTTGTACAGTGCCTAAGTTCTAGTTATTTAGTCTCTTTTTTTCTTCTTTGCTTCTGATGAAACTTGGGGTAGCATGGATATTTTTGCTAGGGTTAGTTTTTTCTCTGGTGATTCTGAACCTGCTGCTTTATTTTTGTGGGTGGCCATGTGGTGGGTTTCCTGCAAAGTAATTACTAAGTCAGTTGTTGTAGATATCCAAAGCATTATATTTGTAACAGAGTGTTGATCATAGATATAATAATTTAGAAGTTGGGAAGGTTTCACATGGTGAATCAAGAGTGTGATTGGATTAGGTTCTTTTATGGCTTATCACTAATGAGCTTATTTGAGTAAAAGCTCCAAAGCTTGTTTTTTTTGCTTATCAGCTATCAGTTTGAGATTGTGGATTATTTAAGTCCATTTTTATCAACTTGATAAACTTGTAACATGACAATTTGTGCTAATGATGGCTTTCAAATTCTATATCTAAATATTATTTCTCTAAAAACATAAAAGCTGAATCACTTACCATTCAAAACCTAAAGCATCGTAACCTGGTCTCATTTAAATAAGACTTACTTCCATTAGGTGAAACTTTTGGCAGATTCACTTTCACCATCTTTTCTACAATCCCTTCATCATCAACATCTTCACTGTCCTCCTTACTTATCGCATCATCCCACCATGCACCATCACGGCTGCCCAAGATACATTCACTCAAACTTTTAAGATCAAGTAAGTTTCGCGATGAACCTGCAGAGTCTCTCGCCTCTCTTACCTGAAAATCCGAACACTAAAATGTTATTACATAGCTAAGATCAGGTATGATATCATCTGAAACAATGGTGAATTTACCAAAACTTTTCATATTCCTGAAACACCAAACAGTAGCAGTTGCAACCTTCAACGCCAACCCCCGAAACCCACACCTGATGGAAAAAGGTATATATACCCCTAACACAACTACATGGGAGCGTGTGGGCTTTTACTTAGGTCGGGCTCGGGATTGACTTGGGCTTTAGCCCGATACACATACAATATTAGCTTACATTTACGAGCCCGTTTACCCTTCTAGCCTATTATAACGTATAATTAATTAAGTGACTGAGACCTAATATAATGAACGAATTTCCTTGTTCGACTCAATATTTTGAGGCTAACAATCTCCCCCGAAGTGAGTTCATTGTGACACTCCTTTGTGAGATCAATGAGATTGCTTTTGTCGTTAAGCTCTTGTGATCTTTGTCTCTGTCAACGTTGTAGGCGTATTCCTTCATGCTTTGTGCTCTTTGATCCTAAGCCTTTGTCATTGTCTTTATACTTCATCTTTTCCGTCCGAGATCTTTAAATCTTTATCCTTCTGTCTTGATCGTCTTTGCCACCTTGCGATCTTATGTCTTGACCAACAGCACTACTTTTATCACTTGAAAGCTTGCTAACAATCTCCCTTGATAGACTTGATATCTTTGAGGGAAGATCTTGTATATCAAAGTTTGTGCAGAAGTCTTTGTCTTTAATTCTTGAGCTTTCATGATTCTTGAATCTTGATGCTTATAGAATGTCTTTGTAGTTTGAGCATGAGCATGTGGTAATGAATTCGACTTCAGCTGGAATGAGGCATCACCATCTCCATCCTTTATTTTATCCTGTAAAATAAAACAGTATAGCAATAAAGCGGTGGACTAATATGGCTTAGCATTCGTCTGGATTTGTTAGAGTTAACATTCGGTTTCCGTAGGACCGATTTACCATTATCAAATATTGTACCTGTGATCAGGTAGATTCAAAGAATCTCCTTGACAGGGTTTCCAGCTCAAAGCGTAGGGTCTTCTAACACAGATGTATTAGATTTGCCATGCTTGCTAGTTCTCATTACCGGAACGTCTCAAAGCAGACAACACGGTAAGAGTGAATCAGATAGCTACTGATCATTTCGTGATTATGTCAAACAATTCCATTACTAGACCTTTATCGATATCCAGTTGACACAAGCTTGATTCATATAGAATCTCGTAAGTCACCTACCGCAGTGTTGTTTGATGATGACACTGGAAGGATTTCCATTCGTCATTGTGAATACTAAAGAGTATCACTCTGAATGTTCTGGCAGAATCACAAGGATAATGCGTAGGACTCTTGTTAACAGCTTGTGAACTTAATGATGTTCAACAAGTGTTTGTCATGGAATGTGTCCTAATGAGATTTAATTGATGATCTCTTGGCTCTAGACGTCGAATTAGTGCGTTTGTTTTAAGTAAATGAAGGCTGGAGCAGACTGCCACCTATTCATATTAACTAACACGGATGAGTAAGTTAATATAGTCCGTGTTAAACTCCGTGACAAATGAGACAAGTTTCTTTTGAGAGAAACCCGAAATGGCTAAAGGGTTTGTGCATTGCATCACTGGTTCTTGATGTCGTCATCAATGTCAGTATCAACATTGTGAATTCTGACAGCATATGTATTAACCTGGATTTCTGCCAAAAGTTGTGTGGTAGGGCTTCTTTCTTAAGACCCTTTATCCATAACATTTCTTTTCATTCCTTCAACCCCTCTATTGCTTACAAGACGTCATTACTAACACCTTGTTGTGATTGTTCCAGTGTTAGCTCAATCTATCGGCATTCTTCCTTATACATTCATCTCCAATCTAACCTAAGGACTGCTATTTCTAACTATGGAGTGTCTTTGGGTAGATCCCTCCGGTTCTGGTTGGATCATAGGACAAATACCTAACCTTACCACCTTATGTCTTCAGAATCGTCGTGAAATAAGATGTTGTAGGGTATGAGATCGAACCATGAAACCGTTTTTGAATAGCACTTTGAGTCTTTTAGATCACATTTTAATTACATTTCTCCCCTTATTTTAAATTCTAAGCCACTTAGTTTTTGAAATACTTGTGATTAAAATTTGGCTTGAAATACCCATGGGAAAATCTATTACTAACATGAATGACATGGGACATAAACTGCTCCCCCCCTCAATTTTTACATATGTTGACACCCAAAACAATGATACTAAATGTTAAAAATTAATATAAATGTTGAGGTTGAACACTTAGTCATCTTATAACTATCATTCTATTGAATGTCTATTAATCTTGTTGTTATTAAGAGACTATTTTGGGAATGGTTGAATCATAGAAGGTCGTGAAGAAGATTATCCAAACTCATTAAATGTTGTTTTTCGAAAAACTCCCCCTTGAAAGATGGAGTGTTGAACACATAATTTTGAAAGATTATGAATTGTCAGGAGATATTTCTTGAAAAAATTGTGTTCAAACATTTTGAAAAAAACATCATGTTAGAAGACTTATCTTCCAACTCTAACGGTAGCGCACATTATGCGTACATCTTTCCATTCTTTTTCTTGAGCTTTAAAACTTTTGAATGTCTGGTAAGAAACAGCTCAAGATGCGAAACAAGTTGAATTTCTCGTTGTTAAGGATAAGTTTATCTTTATAGATAAACTTACCGTTTATTTTGAAGTTCGGGTTACGTACTGATTTGCACATAAGCATTTAGAAAAATTAGAAATGACATGTTTTGAAAGCATTTGAAACTCCTGTTCGAACTTCATTTACACGCCCGTGTCGATATTAATCAACATTTTTAGGTACGTAAATGTTATCGATTCCAAGAGATATGTCGAGAATAATATTTTTTGAAACATTTTCTGATTTTTTGATTTTGTATTTTCTTTTTGAAATTTTGAAATTTTTTGTATTTTTTCTTTTTGAAATTTTATATTTTTTGTATTTTTCTTTTCAAAAAATATGTACATGTTGATGTTTGATGAGGTATCAAGCAGATTCTTTTGTCAGAACCTCCAGTTCTGCTGGAGTCAAACATCTCATACCAATGCGTCTGACGAGATACTGAAACCTTTCTTCGAAGGCCTTTTAGTAAACATGATCAGCCCAATTGTATTCACAGTTCTGACAAAGTATAATTCAATTATACCGTTTTCAACCTGTTCCTTTATGAAGTGATACCGAGTATGGATAATGCCTGGTACCGGAGTGCCACGGGGGTTGCTGATATCTGCTATGCGCTGACTGAGAGTCGCAATACAACGGTATTTTGTTGTAGTTGAAGCCATAATCTTGAAGCTGTGTCCGCATCCACATTACTTGAGCACAACTTGCAGATAACGCCACGTATTCAGCCTCTGCGGATGACATTGCAGTACAGTTTTGCTTCTTTGACATCCAGCTGACTAGCTTATCACCTAGGAACTGTATCCTTCAAAGTACGTTGCGAAAGTATCACGCAACTGGCATGAACGGCATCTGAAAAAAGCTATTAGTTCAAACCCCAGAACCCTTTCGAATACATTAGTCCCATATGAATGGTACCTCTTAAGTATCGAAAGATCCTTTTAACCTCTTTAAGGTATTTTTCAGTCGGTCTTGCTTGATATCTTGCACAATAACATACAGCTTGGACTATGTCTGGTCTACTAGATGTCATATACATAAGTGACCCGATTTTGCTACGGTAGTCAGTTTGGTCTACGGGTTCACACTCAAGTCCATCTAATCTAGGTTTCGTACCATGGTAGTACTAATGCTTTATCCTTTTTCCATACCATGTTTTTTCAAAATCTCTAAAGTATATTTGGCCTGATTGATAAAAATACCGCGTGGGGATTGGTGGATCTGAAGTCCTAAAAAGAATTTCATTTCCCTCATTAAGGACATCTCAAATCTACCGTGCATTAATTTTTCAAAACATTTTGAAAATTTAGGGTTTGTGGAACCAAAAATAATGTTATCAACGTAAATCTGCACAAGTAGAATGTCCTCCCCGTATTTTATCGTGAATAGGGTCGGGTCAATGATACCATTAGTAAAACCTTTGGAAATTAGGAATTTCAATAGTTCATCATACCAGGCTCTCGGGGCTTGTTTCAATCCATATAAAGCTTTCCTTAGACGGTAAACTTTGTCTGGATGATCCGGCTTCAAACGAATCCGTCTGGATTAGTCCAACATAAACCTCCTCCTTCAATGGACCATTAAGAAATGCCGTTTTCACGTCCATCTGATAAATTGGAAAAGACTTGTGTGCAGCATATGCGACAAAGATCCTGAAAGCCTCCAAGTGAGTAACTGGAGCAAATGATTCTTCAAAATCAATACCATCTTCCTGAGCATAACCCTTTGCTACAAGTCGTGCTTTGTTGCGAATTACAGTTTGGTCTTCATCCTTTTTGTTTTTCATAACCACTTTAGCTTGATTACTTCTGCCAAAAGTTTGTCGTCTAGTTTTCCCATTACTTTAGTCAGTCGACCTGATGAAGTTCATCTGCAATTGGCTTTGATCCATGCAGAATCAGTCATTGCCTCCTTAATGTTCTTCAGTTCAACAATACTCACGGTGAGTGCGAACATATACATTTCAGGATCTGTTTGCAATTGTTGTCTTGTTTGCACTGGCTTGGATGGATTTCCACAAACTTGAGTTAACGGTTTGATCTTTGTCCATACCGGTATCAGAATTTTTGAGGTTGATTGAAGGTATGCATATTTGAAATACCAATAATGCGTGGGAAGACTCAGCAATTTCTGTACACGGTTAACAAAAAGGATTGTAAATTCTGCATGATCATTGTTTTGTTTTCTTCATATTGACATGTGTTGTATTGATGGGATTGTTGTAGGTGAATATTCCTTGAAGGTAGTATGTCTTAGTTTAGCAGAATCGTCGGTGGAGAAGAAGACTGTTGACAACGTGAAGTACCCATCATGAAAAAATTCAACGTACAAATGACCAGAAAAGAATTTTTTAAATAAACGCTTTTGAACAAAAATGAAATAATTTATTAAATATTTTTATTAAATAAAAAGTAATAACTAAATATAATTTAATTATTTTTTTATGTCGGTACTCGTCGTTCTCGTTTTTAAATCAAATAAGTTTGAAAAATAAATTCGTAAGTGAGAGATGTGTAATAATAAATATGATTTATTATTTAAATGAGTTGAATTTTTTTTTTTTACCGGTTACGTGATTATCGTTTTTAGTTGATAATAAAAGGTCAAAAGGGTCCAAGTCAAGTCAGACCCAAAAAGTCAAAGGGTAAAATAGTCATTTAAACGTCTGAAAATTTCCGGTTGTTACAGTTACCGACCATGAATTCACCGACAAACTGTTTTCGTCACAAATTTGTCGGAAACAGCCTATACCGACGGATTTCCCACGGAATTGGTTGTCGCTATAGACCTGTTATGTTGTAGTGACTCTTACCTCGTGATATTCAAGGGGGTGGTTGATAGCTAGAGTCTAGAGATTGTATGTGTTCATAAAAAGCATTAATTAGCGGTGGGCTTTTGCTAAATGTTTTTGTGTTTAAAAATAGGCAGTTACAAGTTTACATCTTATATTACTTTCTTTGTGTGTGTCTAGCTTGTAGTAGCAAATACATTTCAAAGTTACTTATTTGTTAAATTATACAAGAAAGGAAATGTATCACTACACAGAAAAGTAAAGCAAATACCACCAAATATAGAAAAAAGAATAATAATAATAATAATAAAAGAAATCTTTAATACTCAAATGTTATAGTCATAAACTCATAGGGGAATTTGCAATGAAATCAATTTAGACATTTAACTTGACATAAAGTGTGTGGCATATTGCTATAATAACTAGCACTTTTATTTCTAAATGCCAAGAATTCCTTTCTTTAACACTTCTTGTTACACCCTAAAATAAAAAAATATTTTATTTATTAAAGTGTTTTGTATAAGTTTGATTATAACATTTATATGTTTGAATGTTTATTGTGATTAGTTAGTCAATAAGTTAAAAGTTGAAAGTCAACTAAAGTGTAAGTAAATAGTTTTTGAAAATAATACAGGAGGGTGGCTTATAGAGATGGCAAAAAACTCTGAATTCGACGAAGAATCCGATACTCAACTCCGATTTGATTTGATTGGGGAATCTCCAAGTTGACCGGGTATGGGGACAGAGGTGGGGAATCCCCAATAATAAAAAGCGGGTATGGAAGCGAGGATGGTAATACCATCGGGTCCCCAAACCCGTCCCCGAATATCTTTACTATATATATATACAATTATATATCTATAAAATAATTGAAATACTATCAATCGCTGGTTAATATATACCCTTTGAAAATAACCTTCCAGTAAGAACTCTCGTATGTTAATGTTAATACTGGGCATGAATGTTAATGTTGTTTGTCATTGGTGTATTGTGTTATTTGTAATGGTAACGTCATCTGAAATATATTAAAATGTTAATTTTGTAATAAGGAAAAATCTCTGATTCCCCATTGGGGATCCCCCTTCCCTGTTGGGGATGGTACATAACTTGTAAACTCCAACGAGGATGGGGACGGGAATGGGGATAGATATTGAACTTCGGGGTTGGGGATGGTATCAACCATTAATCGCATACCCGGCCCCATTGCCATCTCTAGTGGCTTAAGTCTTATAGAATGAGACTTTAGGGGACTGATATTTCCAATTAAGCAAACTAATACAAGATTTTTATATAATAGTTATCCTTGACTTTTATTGACCTTCTATGAGCGTGTAAAAATATGTAGAGTGTGTATGAAACGAACTAAACAAGAGGGGGGAAATGAATTAGTGTTCCAAATCAATAAAGAAGCCTTAGCAATCAATCCCCACAAGGTATGATGTTCAATTCATGTTCAATTGTATTTTGAGAAGTTAGGGTTCATGAGCCAATTTGAGGGTGTGGGGTAAAAGAGTTCTAAAGCAAGTAATAAAGTGTTAGTATTAATAGGTTATGTTAGCCTCAAAATATTGAGTCGAACATGAAGTTCGTTCATTATGTATTTAAGTCTCGGTCAATTAATTAGTTAATGTTGTAATAGAATATTATCGGGAATCGGGCTCGATAGTTAAACTAATATTGTATATGTTTCGGGTTTAATCCCAAGAAAAACCCGAGCCCGAGTCCTAGTTAAATATCCCGTGCGTCACATTAAATGTGTAGGGGTATATATAGATATTTTTTACTTAGAAAATATCTCTTCTCATTTTAGAAAAAATATATTTTCTCTCAATTCTTTCTCTCTCTACACCACCATCTTTCTTACTAATTTCTTGTTACAAATTCGTGCATCATATGTGTTATATGAAGTGTTAAAAGGATCCTACAATTTGCATCAGAGCTACATGTGGATTCGTGGTTGATTCTTGTGGTTCAACAAGATCAAATTCGTATGTCATTGAGACAAGTCAAAAAAAAAATCAAACCTGGATTTTTGTGCTTAGATGTGTGAATGTTTATGTTATTAAGCAAGATCTAGGCATAAGGTAACTAATTGTGCAAGAGAAATCAAGTTAAAAGGTCAAAAAGGGTGATTTTTAGGCGATTTTTGGTGGAAAAAGTCGTATATTTCGTCGTTGCGTTTTGACTCTCTGGCAAAGTTCTTGGTTGCGTTTTGATCATTGGTTGCGTTTTGATCATTGGTTGCGTTTTGATCTTGGTTGCGTTTTGCTCATTGGTTGCGTTTTGCCTAATTTGAAGACCTATATTGCGTTTTGACTAGGAGAAACTCTGCCCAAATCAAGACTTCATTGCGTTTTGACCAAATCTCAAGTTTTGAATTTTTTCTTGCGTTTTGATTTTTTTTGTTTGGTATTGCGTTTTGCTACTACGTTTTAGGTACATTGAAGACTTTTATATACTGAATCTAAACGTTACTCTGCCCAAATTTTTTATACATTGCGTTTTGATCAAGACAGACTGCGTTTTGCTCAAAGAACATTGCGTTTTGGTGTCACTGCGTTTTGGTTAAAGATAGCACTGCGTTTTGTCTAGAAATCTTGTGTGAAGAAAAGGGTTTCAGTAAAACAGCCATAACTTTTGATCCGTAAGTCCGTTTCAGGCACCGTGGACCTTCATATCGAATTGGTGAGAGAAAAACGAGACGGATTACGCTGTAACCACCCTTTAGTTGGTTACGGATTTTTCGAGGCCCAAAACCCTCGTTTACTATGAGTTATTGACATTTTTCATTTTTTTGGAATTTGTGTTAGACTTGTTTTTGTTCTAGCTCACGGCCCATCTGTATTTTTAGGCCCGTTTCAGTTTGGTGAGCCTATTTAAACAAACAGCTTTAACCCTAGCCAGAAAATTATCTGTTTTTAGACAATTAAATCATTGGCCGCTGATTCCGAATCAAATCATTCACGGTTTTCTATTGATTTTGTAAAATCCCGTTAATTCATTTATCGGTTTTAATCATAGACGTGTAAAATCCCGTGAACGTGAATTGCTTACACAACCACAACTTCAATCACATCATATCCACTTAAGATCCAACAAAATTTTCACACTTCATAATTCACGATAAAATGGGAACAAAGGTTACTTCATCTTCGGGTTCAGTTTTAGAGGAACCAGAGATACAGAAACTGCAGATGCAAGCAAAGATTTTCAAAGAAAACTCCTTGAACAAATTAAATGCACTTAAATCAACCACTCAACTTCTCGAAAGACAGAGTATATTGTATCAACAAGCTTTTGCACAACTCTTTGGTGATAGTGTCAGAACCTTCAAGTTTCAGTTATCTCAACACATGAATAACTTAGAAACACTTCTCAATGCAGAAACACTTCACGAGATGGATTCCAAATCCGCTCTAAGTGTGATCAAAGTACAGTTTGAAAGGTTCATTAACTCTGACTTGTTAAAGCCTCTCGATATTTATTCAAGATCTTTTTCATCAGATCGAGAAGTAAGAGAAAACTTCAGAGATTACACTACAATGACAGCTGAAACATTCAAGGAAACAATCATCCAGAACATGAACTCCATTGAGCAATGTATAATAGAAAGAGCAAGTCATGAGCAAGAGCTTAAGATGACGTTGAAAAAGTTGAGTGAAAGACAGTTGCAGATTCAACAGTGCAAGGTTCAAGAGGTTCAATCATCGGTTACAAGTTCAGGAGATGAAACAAGCAGTGGGATTGTATCAGATGAAGAGATTAAAAAGCAGGAATTGGAAGCACATTACGGTTTCATGGCAAAGATTCAGGAAGTCTTACCTGCAGAATCAAGTTCTACTGATACGCCATTGGAACAGGTACAAAACAATGATGAAAAGAATGTGTTTGCCAATGAAAGACAACATTCTGAGAAACATGTTGCAGAATGTGCTGATGAGCGTGCTGCGCTTGCTAATTTAATTGCTAATTTGACTCTTGATACGGAGGAAAACAAAACGGTATTAAAGCAATTAAAGAAAGCAAACGCATCATTGACTCAAGAATTGGAAAAGTGCAAAACTAACCTTGATGAGACTAGTAGGGCTCTAGGGGAGGCTACTAGCAGTCGGGATAGTTCTCTGATTGCACTTCAGACCAAACAGACTGAGCTTGAGAAGTACACGGCCCTTAATGACCTAACGAGTGATTATAAAATACTTCAAACAAAGTTAAATGAAACTCTAGGACTATTAGCTCTTAAAGACATTGACATACAAGAGGGTTTAAAAACTAAAACCTATGAAATTTCAGTTGTCAATCAGAAACACGATGAGCTAGTCAAAAAGAGTCTGTTAACTAGGTCATAATTTGAAGGTCAACTCAAAGAGAAAAGTAAGGTTATTTCGGATTTAAAGGTTAAGGAAGGAAAAGACATTGACACGATGATTGAAATGGACAAACAAATAAAGTTTTTAAATGAAATTCTTTATAAACGCAATCAGTCAATTCAGACCATTCACATGTTAGCACCCAAATGCGCAACGTATAATGGTAGATCAACCTTTGCTAATCCAAAGTACCTCAAGATAGCTCAATTGAAAAAACCATGCTTGTATGGATCCCATATGATACTCTCTGATCTGCAAACAGATTTCTTTGCCAATGGGGAAGAGACAGTGACTCTTGAAAAGGAGAGTAGATCAAAATTGGATAAAGACAAAGTGAAACCATATGATTACACATATCAAAACAGTCTTTACTGGTTAAACTTTCAAACCCAAGCAAAACCTTCTTGATCAGTTGGAACGCGTTAAAGAAAAGTTAGGAAAGAAATGTGGAGAAAAAACGTTTGTTTAGACAAAAACAACCCATTGCAAAAAAACGTCTGACTTCTACCATGTCTAAAATCCATTAGTAAAAGTAGACTACTTTATAACAAAAATGTCACACTTCAAACATTTTAGAACAATTTTTCAAACAACTTGGTCTAATCATACTAGTAGTGCATTTCCAACCCAAATTGCTTAGAGTATGTGAAGTTTTGATCAAAATCTTGTTAATGCGCTTTCAGACAAAACTATACTAGACAGTCATTGTTTTATTCATGAACTAAAAAAAGAAATGAATGATGATTTGGAGTACGTTAATTCCCTTGAAAAGGTGCTTGAAGAACTTTGTTTTGATCAGAAAACGGCTGATTTTCAAACATATATGATCTACTTCTCGAAGAGTGTGTGTCTAAAGATGTTACATGTTCGTATTTGCATTCTCTGTCTGATTTAAATGCTAATACTGAATTGCAATGCTTATATCTTCATAAAGTCAAAGAATGTGAATGTCTTGCACAAAAGCTGTCGAAACAAACTGAATCTGTTAACAAAGAAGTTCATAATAATTTGTTAAAAAGTTTTTCTAAACTTGAAAAACACTCGATTTCTGTTGAACTTGCTTTACAACAATTGTAAAGAAAACAAATGAAACAAAACTCAGGTTTGCAAAAGAAACGGATCTAATGTAATTTCGAAGAACGTGAACAATATCATGAAATACAAGCCTTTGTTTAGCTAAGGCAATTGTAAGTCTTCTTTAATTTTCAAGTCTCTTAGCTCAATAATTGCATTTGCTTATTTTCAGCTTATTACTTGCTTATTAGTGCTTAATTCTGTCTTATTGTGCTTATTAAATATGTTTGATCATCTGTTTTCAAGTTTAGTAGCTTAGATCTTAGTTTTTCATAGTTAATCTCATAAATCATTAAAAATCCAAAAATAATTAGCATAGTTTTGATTCTGTCATTTAGATCATGTTTGAGTGTTTTTAGTTATTAATTAGTTGATAATTAAGCTGTTTAATATCTGGTTAATAAGTTTTGTTCATTGATTTCAATTTTCTAAAGCTTAAAATGGATTTGAATTTGATTAAGGGAGTGTTTGGCACAGCAGTACTAACCAAGAGTTAGTGCTGCTTGTGTTCTTTTTATTTCTTAACCTGAATTTGAATTTCATTTGTAGGATAATTAGATAGGATTGTAGGTTGTTTGAAGTTTGAGATCAAGTTTTCATAAGGTTTTCTAGCTTTATCCTTGAATCTGTGGCATATAAGTCAGTAATAGTAGAATTTTTAGCTTATTTGATTTCTAGCTGATATAAGTGCTTCATTTGTTCTTACTTTAGTGTTTTAGAAGGGTTAATATCAAGTATTCTAGGTCTGCATTCATAGTTTTAAGGTTTGGGTCAAATTGGTGCAAACTGTATAAGTATATTCATTTTTCAAAAAGTCCTTTTTCAAGTTTAATTTTCATAGGGTAAAAGTAGTTTTTAGGATTAGATTTTCAGCATTCAAATAGATTTAGGGTCATAGTTCATCTGTTTTAAGTTAGTTTTCAAAAAGTAGTTTATTTGATAATCTGTTTTTAGC
Organism: Tanacetum coccineum; assembly: GCA_026074375.1. Lineage (NCBI taxonomy): Eukaryota > Viridiplantae > Streptophyta > Magnoliopsida > Asterales > Asteraceae > Tanacetum > Tanacetum coccineum. Next base: position 2,308 of record BQNB010085538.1, on the reverse strand, counting down.
TTTTAAAATTAGCTTTTGTCTTTTCATTTTCAAAAACAAAACTGTCATATGCTAAGCATTAGGTCTGTTTTCAAAGTACTTTTTCATTAAGCAAATGTTTTCCAAACTCCTTTTCAAAAGCATTTCTAAGTAGCTAGTAGGTCATAGTTTAAGCTTCAATAAGCCATTTGGTCTCAAGGTTTCATTAGAGAACTCAAGCTAAGCTCAAAAGTGCATTAAGAGGCTGTTTTGTTTTCAGTTTACAATAAAGGTGCTTATTTCTTTATTTTAGCTTATATGCTTATTGTAATTGCTTATTCAAGTTTAGTTTAGCTTATTAGGATAGTTTAAGCTCATTTTAGCTTATTTGGTCTTGCCATAAGCTTATGTGAGCTTATTTGCTCTCTAGTGTAAATTTTTAAGTGTTTTTAAGCTTTTTAGCTTTTCTGTCTTTTTAGCTTATTGTCATTGCTTATTTTTGATCTCTTGTGCTTTTTAGATATAACTTTTCATTTGTTTTAGCTTATTTGTCTTTCTCATTATCTTAATTTCCTTTAAAAAAGCCAAACAATTAGTTTTCTTAGGACTTAGTATAGTTTAAGCAATCCTGTCTTAATTCAGCTTATAGTTGTTTTATTAAAGTTGTTCAAAAAAGTCTCCTCTACAACTTTCGTGTTTTGAGTTTTCAAAAAAAAAACAAAAAAACAAAAAAAAAACAAAAAAAACCAAAAGAGCTAGGCATGGGATTTGAACCCAGGACCTCTACCACCTTCACCAAGCATTTTATCCCCACACACACAACCATCGTGCAACACTAGCTCATCTGTTATTACTTCGCACAATCTATCTTTTATATATATTTTTGGTCATTTAGTTCAATAAGTTGTTTTAGCTTATTACACAGCTTATTCGATAAGTTGTGTTTCCCAACTTATTTTTCTTAGATTCCTCTTAGTTCAAGCTACTTTCTATAGTTTTTTCAGAATTTTTATAATTAGTTTAGTATTTTTAAACATTTATTTTTATTAAAAACTTTAAAAATTCATAAAAAATAGAAAAATAATCAAAAAAATAAATTCCTTTTTAGAAAATTTTCTTTTATCATATAGTTTTTAGGAAAATTAGTTTTGCTTACGTAGGGTTTAATTTGCAAAATTTCATTTTTTTAAAGAACATGATTTGTTCCCGTTCACGTTTTTCAAAATTTTAAGCTCAATTCACCTCTGTTTTTGTTCTAGTTTTCTTTAAACTTACTTTTTAGTCAATTAGAGTCCATTAAAAGAGAAAATTTTATTTTAGGTTTAATTTTAGAAATTTAGGGTTTTTAATCGCCATTTAGGGTTCTCGTTTTGCGTTTTTTTAGTTAAAGTTTAATTTCCCGTTATTAAAGTTAGGTTTAATTGTCCTTTAATTTGCTCACTTTTAGGATTTTAGAAAATAAATCATCTTCGAACCAATTCAAGTCATTGTCCAAATAACAAACGTGGTCTCAATTTCATAAATCTTCGAGGAATACGACCCGGTAATCACTTACCGGTAAATATACGTATTATTATATATATTTGTGAGAATTTTCCTTTCTTCCTTTGTCCTTAAGGGTTGTTTAGTAATTTTCTATACTTATTATATCATTATACGTGTATAAAACTTTACGCGTCATATTCTTTCTATTTTCTTAATAAATAAGTGTGTGATTTTATAGCCCAAGTGTGGGGGCGTGCTTCTTTCTTTGGTGTATGGTACCGTTTTTGCAGGATTCCTTAAGATCGCGAAGACCCGTGCTTGTTTTCAATCCTCCAATCATCCGGTATTTGATCTTTTGCTTATTGGAATCTTCGATCCTGATCATTTATATATGTATTGTTACCCCTTTCACACTTGGAATTTTTTGCATTTGCCTTTTTCGTTCCTAAGTGTGGGGGTAAAACCCGATGCTTTTGAACATTGAGGCCAATGTTCCATTCTAAGTGTGGGGGAGATTTCTGCCTAAATGTGATCATACCTGTTCCTATATGTATTCCCACGCAATCCCGTTTTGACCAAAATTTTAAAATTTTTATTGTTTTATTATGATATATATATAAAAATATATATATAAAATAATAATAATAATAATAAATAATAAAAAAATGGAAAAAATGATGAAAATATAAAAATATATAAATAAGTAGGCCCGTAGAATTAGGTAGCTTTTGACTTGATCGAGTTTTAAACTCTAGCTTTCCCCTTAGTTTTTGAGACTTAGCGTTTGCTTAACTTTAAAATTTTGCAAAGAACAAAAAATGATAGAGTTGAATATAAGTTAGATGCTAAGCGTGGAGTAGTTGGA
>BQNB010085537.1:0-28448 GCA_026074375.1 Tanacetum coccineum | reverse complement strand
GGAATTGGAATCAGATTCCAATTCCATAAGAATGCTGAAGATTCCGCGAACCAAACGCACCCTAAACAATAACTTGTCTAGCACATAAACAACGATGAAGTTTGGGTAAGCTTATTTAGACACCTTATAAGCTTGCTGTGTTTTTAGAATACAATACGCACAAAAAAGTTTTTCCGATATCACAAAAGAACTTAAGCACATTAGCTTTCCTAAGCCCAAATAAGATCATTCTCCTAATCCGTCTCCCCACCCACTTTGTCTACATTTTTGTTCCCATACTCTTCATTAATCTTCTACTACATGTTTATGTTGGTGTTGTTCTTTTTAGTTACAATATAATCTTTTGATAACTCATAAACTAATCCAAAGAGAGAAACACTATTCCAAAAGGTGTATATTCATCATGCATAAGCCCATATATAATTTTTATACGGGGCATCTGAAATTCTGGATTAACATATATTATGAGTCTATTAACTTTTGAGCTCACACTTCTTTAAGTCCATTAGCTTAAAAGCCCTGAAAATGAGCTTTTCAAATTACGGTTAGCCCATAAGCTGGAAAAATAAGCTAATCCAAGAAAACTTAAGCTGATTTAGCTAGCTGGACAGATTACGGTTTTAAGTTTGCTAATTATTTCGATAATGAAGATTCTTGGCAGAGTAGGAGTCTCGTGGTCTTTAGAAGCTTGAACCTCAGGCTCCTGATATCCACAGAATCTTCAAGCTAATTTTCACGTTTGGTTTTATTATAGGTTAGGTGATATATCTCAAGTCTTGTAAGTTTGCCATAATTGCTAAAATTTAATCTTATGTACAATCCTGGAACTATTGGTGATACATTGGCCTATTGTATATCATATGCTCTTATAGAGGAGAAGATGAATGTCCTTGGTAATTCGTAATTCGGGATTTAATGCGAGTAGGTCTGCTTGTTGACATGATAATTGTATTTAAATATGCGTTCGCATTTAAGATTTATTCCAGATAGTTCTATATAGCCCGGCTTAAAGGTCGTCTAGTAATAAAAGGTTACAGCATAAGATCATGTTGATCACCAAGATACTTTTCCAGATTTATGTGACTTAATCGTGGTCATCTTAAAAAGGTGCGTAATTGTACAGTGTAAACAAAGCAACCACTAAGGTTTGTCCTATACGCCTTATCTCAATTTTGCTTCTGCTGAAACTATATTCGATGCAATAATAGTATATCCAATATTTAAAGGGATTTACAAGGTAAAATATAATCAAACCCAGATAAGGAGTTTATAGCCTAAGAAATTCTGAAACTGCTTATTTCACCCAATCATAAACAGTTTGGCCCCATCCAAACACTCAAACCGCTCATCTATTGTATCAAGAGGCTGTAAGCAGGTAAGTAGTGCTAACAACCCATTGCCTTTCAAAAAAAAAAAGTGTTAACAACCCATCCATTCATTCATACTCATTTCTAGATTAAAAATTAATAAGTAGAGATGAATGTTGTTTGCTAACGTCAATCATTCATCAAAATTTAGGCAAATTCTAAAGAAAAACATGAAAAATGATATAACCTAAAAATCCTTAATTTACCCTCAAATAAGCTAGATAATCATTAACAATTTTCTTCCAACTATTACTCCAAACTACTTATGTACTGTATCAAATCACAATCAGCATATAAGTAGTTTTATCAACGGAGTATACAAAAGTACCAATCAATGCGGTTGGTGTATGACCTAAGGGGTGTTCAGGTAAGCTTATTTGAAGATAGCTTAGTAGCGTATTGTTTCTAGAAGGCTAAAAGATCAGTGAAGGTGCTTGAGTAAAAGTATTTCAAAGACTTATGAGTTTCTTTATAAATGGTGATTGCCTAAGAGTTGTTACAACAATGGTCTTAATCTGTTGATTTTGGAGACTCTAGACTTCTAGAGTTGTTTCTTTAATTACAAAAACACTATTGAAAATGAGATTTTCTTGTAATGGTTGCTTACATGTTGGAAATCGAGAGGACTACAAACTACACATGCGACCATGATTATGTAGCTTTCTTGAGCAAGTTAACTCAAAGCAGCAAGGAGTTTTTGAAAGCCATACTCCTTTTATTGCTAAAGCATCAATATAGAAGGAATGAAATTAGTCATTTGCACTATGATATAAGATTATTCCAATGGACTAGGTCTAGACTAGAACTATAAACGAACCGAATGCTCAATGAATTGTCCACAGGAAGTTAGGGTATTTTCGTCTATTTATTTGATGAAGGGAGGTAGATTAGTTAAAAATGACACAAACATACTGGTTCTGTATTTATGTTTGTGAGCCTTTGGTACTTTGTGTGCTTATGGCTTTTAAATATATATGTGGCAGGGCCTAGGTGAGCATGTACTCCATGCACATTAGATTAGCTCCACTACATAATACTACGCCTTATCTAAATAAGGCAGCCTCACTTGTAGAGATTTTCAAATACTCGCCTCGTTAGAGTTAGTTTGGTTCATGCATAGCCCTCGAAAGTGTCAAAGCATCATTATGAAATAGTACTAGCAAGCACACAAGATAATTAGTTAGTGAAGCAAAGATGGTCAACGTCACCTGGTAAATCAACAACCGGTGTAAAAAGAGCAAGGAAAGATCTGGGAGACATCAAGCCAGGAAACACTCTTCACTGTTGAAACAATGAGGATTTAATCTATCATGATGTATAGAAATTATGGTTTTAGAATGAGGATGTGTTCAATACTTGACTGTTGAAACAATCTTGCCATTTTAGTGTCGTTCTTCCACGTACAACATGGTACTTGCAATAAGAGCATGTCTTTACTAATGGCAACACCCAACTCAATATATATAACCAACCATTATCAGGCTTAAGAGACTGAAGCATTCAACAAGAAGCTGCAAACACATAAGAATAGAATAATATTTCAGTGATATATTAAAGAAAAATGAGTGCACTTGAAATACAATGGGACAATTATGTTGTGACTAAATGAACAACAAACACGCTGAATATAAAGCACCTTTGTTCCAAGTGAAGTGTGAGGAAGGATTGGCTTGTTGTTGACAACCATAGTTATAGTGAACGGGAAGCAGCAAATGGTTTACACGTGTGAAATGTAAAAACAAATAAAATAAAATATCTGATTTTTTTTTAACTAAACAAACGGGGCGTTTCTTTTTTTTTTTCATGGTGGGGAAGAATTGTAGGCCAAAACCTTTAATGCATTTTAACTAAAGAAAGCATTTAAACTTCCCTCTCCTCAATAAGTGGCTAATTAAGAGGTTCATATGGAACCACTTAATTTGGTAAACACCCTTTAAAATTGTTTGTTTCTAGTTGTTGTTCCAATGTCGATATCTCAAGTTTCATACTCACGTTGTCTTTGTAGCATCCCGCTAATGCACCACGTATAACTAGAAATGATACATTTAGGTTCTCTGTTGCATTCTTAGGCTAAACGTTATGGGACACTTTGTTTCGGTCGGTCGTCCTATGTGTACCATGGGAGACGCGTCCCATATCACTACGAACGAAAAAAACGAACGCGTCCCCCCAACCTTTCAATTGTTTCGGTTTTCCTCCTAGACCGAGCAAATGAAACACAACAAAACTAAAAGTAGCCATTGCTACATGTTTAAATATATATAAAATAAAATTAACTCTCCTTTATTCACTATAAAACCCCACATTTTCTTCTCATTTGTCACACATATACACTTTCTATCAAAAACACATACTCTTTACAAACACTTAACTCTCAAATCAAACAAATGAATTCCGATAATCTATTTTTTTATGATACGGATAATAAAGCGGAAGTCAATAGTTTAGTCTTCAACTTTTTAAAAGACGTTGTTTTGGTTATTCAAGCATCTACTCCTACAATCCGAATAAACCCACGAAACCATATTGTTAGAGATTGTTGCAGTGCTCATGACCGTCTAGTGAAGGCTTACTTCGCTAAAGAACCATTGTACGACGATTATTTTTTTCATAAACGATTCCGAATGAGCCGAGCACTATTCACACGCATTGTTCGAGAATTGTCTGACAACTGCCCGTTTTTTCAACAAGGTTATGATGTTGTTGGAAAAGCTGGCATTTCCACTTTAGTGAAGTGTACCTTCGCAGTTTGTCAATTAGCATACGACGCCGTTCCAGATGCTCTAGACGAATATCTACAAATTAGGGACAAAACTTCTCGTTATTGTCTGATGGCTTTTTGTAACGGGGTTATGGAGTTATATGGCGAGGAGTTTTTGCGAGAGCCTACGCAAACTGATGTCGAAAAAATCTACGCTTTTCACGAGGAAAAACATGTGTTTCCAGGTATGTTAGTATGTTAGGCAGCATAGACTGTACAAAATGACCATAGGCTCAATGCCCAACCGCATATCGTGCTTAATTCAGTAGGGGTGATTCCGGGTCGGAGCCATTCATTTTATTAGAAGCGGTTGCCTCACAAGATTTATGTATTTGGCATGCCTTCTTTGGTGTTGCAGGTTCGAACAATGACATTAACTTTTTATGTCAATTGCCTGTTTTGAATGATCTTAAAGTAGGAAAAACACCAGAGGTTCCATTTGTGGCTAACGACATGAATTATAAATTGGGATATTATCTTACTAATGGGATATATCCAGAATGGACTATTCTTATTAAGTTAATTTCACAGCCAGGCTCAAATGATACGAAGCGAATAAGATATAAGCAAGCGCATGAAACAGCAAGAAAAGATGTGGAACGAGCTTTTGAAGTGCTAAAGAAAAAAGTGGGCTATCATAAGAACTCCTGCACGCTCACAAAGTCTTAAAAAGATTACACATTTGATGTACACTTGCATCATATTACATAATATGATTCGCAAAGAAAAAGGAAAGGCAATCTCTCCTGATTTTTATTCGGGGGAACAACATCGTGAAGATGATCCCGTAAGATCGGCACAAGATAGGTTACGAGTTATAAGAGAAATACACGATGAAGAAACTCATCTTAGTCTTAAAGCCGATTCAGTGGAACATATTTGGCATCTAACAAATGCACACTAATTTATTGTAATATTTTTTTAATTTTATTTCAATTATTTATGTAATGTTATTTTTATTATTAATAAAATTTTAATTTAAAAAAAGTGTTCGTTTGCCGGTGCGGACACCATTACGGGTGTTTGGTCTGTTTGTGGTCTAAGAGAGAGAAAGTTGAGTTGGCGCTGATGTGGCGGTCGCCTGTGCGGTCACCATAACACTTAGTCTTAGGATTCTTATTTAGATGCCATTTGTCAACCTTTAGATGTTGGGGATTTATTTTTAGGGATGCACTTGTTTTCTCACACTTGGTATTTTCTTACCAGTGGTGTCCGATCCCTTCTGTTGTGAAGGGAGGGGGCAGATCCTTTTGAAAGGGATCCGTCATATTCGGGTTCTCAGAGACATATTTACTAATTTTTACCGCATATTTCTTAATTTACACTCATTTTATCCATTTAAAACACTCCATTATCCCATAGGTTTATTAGATTTTGACTTTGTTAATAGATGTGCATTTAAAACACTACAAATGATTAGATTTTAGACACTCTAAGTGGCTTACACATCGCATGTTTTGCATGGAATTTTGCTATAAATTATGATCACTTTGCTTGCATTTCCACCATCATCTACACTCTCTAAACCTACAACTTCATCCCTCTTACACATTCAAAATGACCACATCCACTAGTGAAACATCCTCAAACTGAACTCATCGTTGAATCGCTCGTATGAGTGTTCAATCATGTTGTGTGATCAACATATATAGCCTTTCAAATGAATCATCTCCAATTAGGAATTTCTTACCTCTACAAGACTACAACATTGCTCCTCCCTCTACACCATTAAAGTCACCACCTAGATCACCACTAGCTCCACAAGTCACCTCACATATACCACCACTCACCACTCCTAAGACCACACCACCACCTCTTACTACACCACCTTCGGCACCTACACAACCATCCAAACAAACACCACCACTAGCTGTTACCATAGATACTCTTTAGCTCGTCTTCACCACACCACCTACATCACTTCATCCTTACTTTGATGAGTTGAAGGACCTACCACCTAGACCATCCAATCCTCCAACACTACTATTGTTCGAGTTTATTGAGCGTTTGGCTAGTCAACTTCTTCCCTTACTGGATGTCATGGATGTTGAACCACCTATACCACCACTACCACCACACTTCCCTCCTACCAACACCTTCCTACCTCTTGAACAATACCTATGTATTATTGGTCCACCTCCACCCCCATTCGCCATGAACACATGTGCGAACATTCCCAACACACCCAAACTCTAGCCTATGAAGTACGGGATGATATGCGTTTCATTCTTAATCATATACTCGATCGCCTTAACACACTCACCGACCAAAACTTCCCGTAAACCCTTGGTGGGGATTGCAAGCATAATAGGACTACTTCAGTTTTAGTATTTTTATTTTGTATTTTTAGAAACTTTAAGTTTCTATTTTATTTTTCCTTTTAGGATTTTATATTTTTAAGAACTAGCCTTGTTCTTATTTTTTATTTTTTATTGTATGTGGTTAAATACCACTTTCATAATTTTCATTTTATTACATAGCTTTAGTTCTATACTTTGTATTAGACTGTGCATCCTTTTGTCATATCTTGGTTGTGCATCTTTATATTATATCTTTTGTTGTGCTTATTGATGTGTTATATTATTGATTTGCTTAACATATCATATACACTTTTCGTGGTTTTTATAGTTATTCGTAGCTCGTAGTAAGTTGTAAGGTTAAGTTATAAAGCTAACCGGGCCAAAGGCCCATGGATAAGCCCACTAAGGGTCCATGGCCGGCCAAGACTAGAGTATAAGTACCCTTTCCATAGCTTGGAGAGGGTGTTGGTTGTTCATTTGTCACATTTTCACTAAGCTAATATTATCATTTTTCTTTCTCTCTCTAAGTGTTCATCCAACCATCTCTTTCTCTCTTTAAAACTCTAAGTGAATCATTCCATACTTGTGTTAAGATATTCTACAATTGGTATCAAGAGCCATGGGGTGTTTGTGTAGGTTTTGTGTGCGTTTTATCTACTCGTTTTACTAGTGTTTTGGTTCGAATCCATTCAAAAGGTTTTCACTTTTTGAGGGTTTAAAAACCATAAAGTTCATAACTTTCTTGCTTAGTTATCTTAGTATAGACTAGAAGTACAAGAAAATCTTTTAAAAACCATAAAAAATATCATTTTTTGAGTCTTTTTGGTTAAAAAGAGGGTTTTGTACCAAGAATCTTGATTTCAAATTTTTCGTGTCAAAAACGTTAAAGTTTGTGTTTTTAAGGTTCTAATAGTCTTAGATAGTTAAGTTGTACAAGAAAAATCAGGTAAAAACGTCAAAAAGTGTGTCTTTTTAAGATTTTTGATTTTTGAGTTTCATAGTGTATTGGGCGACTTATACCTCTCTACAAGTGATCTATACGTTCTTATTCCCTCAGGCCATTTATATCATCTTTTAGTCAGGCGATCTATACCATTTTTGTGAACAGGCGATTTATACTTCAATTTGAACAGGCGATTTATACTTCAAGTGTTCAGGCGATTTATACTTCAATTTGAACAGGCGATTTATACTTCAATTTGTTCAGGCGATTTATACTTCAATTTGTTCAGGCGATTTATACAAGTTAACTTGCTCAGGCGATTTATACATAATTACTAAAGGTGATTTATACACTTTGCTTGGGTGATTTATACACTTGACTAAGGCGGAAATCTATACCGGTTTGTTAGTGAAATTATACGGTTTTTATTTGATTTGTAAAAATCTCGTGAATATTAGATTTCTAGGTTTTATCATAGTATTGTAAATCCGTGTATTCTGAAAGATTCAAAACGTATTACTCAAAATTAATTTAACACAACAACCTCAATCTTTGTTCGATCATTTTATTCTTATCAAATTGAAATGGAATTCCAATGATTTCAATTGATAAAAGAATACTCTTGTGAGTACATGATACTCTCCGGTGCTGACAATCGTACCTATGTTGGACAAAGACCTGTATGATTCTTGGAAGAGTCGAATGGAATTATATATGCAAAATAGAGAGCACGGAAGAATGATACTTGAATCAGCTGAACATGGTCCTCTCATTTGGCCTACGGTTAAAGAGAACGGTGTGATCAGAACAAAGAAATATGCTAAATTATCTGTACTGAGAAAATTCAAGCTGATTATGATATGAAATCTACCAATATCATTCTTCAAAGTCTTCCTGCTGATATCTATTCACTTGTGAATCATCACAGAGTTGCTAAAGATTTATGAGAGAAAGTTCAATTACTGATGCAAGGTACTTCTTTGACAAAGCAGGAAAGAGAGTGTAAGCTGTATGATGCTTTCGATAAGTTTACTCACATCAAGGGGGAATCACTTCATACATATTACTTGAGATTTACTCAGCTGATCAATGATATGAATATCTACAAGATGAAAATGGAGCAATTTCAAGTTAATACTAATTTCTTAAACAGTCTTTCACCTGAATGTAGTAAGTTTGTGACTGATGTCAAGCTTGTTAAAGATTTGCAAACCTCCAACTTTGATCAACTCCATGCATATCTTGAACAACACGAACTCCATGCAAATGAAGTCCGTATTATGTGTGAACGCAATCAAGATCCACTTGCATTCGTTGCAAATCAGCAGATGACACCACCTCACTTCAACACTTATCAGTCTCCTTTCAACAATCCTCAACTTCAACAACAGTTTTCACCATCACAACATGCATCAATTCAACCTAATCAACATTACTCATCTCATTATCCATTACAAACTCAATTCAATCATTCATCCATTCCACCATCACATACATTTCAGTCTCAAATGAATCATTAAACCTCAACTGTTCCACAAGTAATTCCACAAGTTGCTTATCAATCACCTCAAACTCCTATACAACTTATGACTGAATCACCATTTGGAGACTCAGGTTTTGCTGTTCCTGTATTTTCTCTTGGAGATGATCCGATTGCTTGTCTCAATAAAGCAATGGCTTTTCTAATGGCTGTAGCTTCTTCAAGGTTCCTTACTACCAATAATCAGCTCAGAACTTCCTCTAATCTAAGAAACCAAGCCACTATTCAAGATGGCAGGGTTACCATGCAACAAGTTTAGGGGAGACAAGGGCAAAATTATTCTGGTACAACATATAAGGGCAACACTACTAGTTCAAGGGGAAATACAACAAGTGGACAAGCTAGAGTTGTTAAATGCTACAACTGCCAAGGTGAAGGACATATGGCTAGGCAATGCACTCAGCCAAAGCGACCAAGGAATTCTTCATGGTATAAAGAGAAAGCAATGCTAGCAGAAGCTCAGGAAGCTGGACAAATATTGGATAAGGAGCAACTCGTATTTCTTGCAGATGCAAGAATTCTGGCAGATCAAGCTCAGACAATCATCCCTCACAATGTCTGCTTTTCCAAGAATAGGATCTCAATAATAACGTAGATTCAGACTTGATCGATCTCTCACAGCACAAGCGGTCTTATGGCCAACATTTCCCATGCTATGATTCTGACATTATCTCATAGTACCTAATTTCGAAACCTATCTGAATGATATGGATAATCAAAGTGTGAATGCATTGCAGGATTTTGTGCAAAAACCAGTTATGGATTTTATAGATAATGAGATATCTAGTGATAGCAATATCATTTCGTATTCTCAATATTTGTAAGAAACACAACAGGAAACTATTCAAGATACTAATTTCCAGGCACAACAAGATTCGATGATTTTTTCTGTGATTGAACAAATGTCCGAACAAATGATTAATCATGTGAATAATTGGGAAAAGGCTAATAAGGAACAGAATAATGAATCAATAACCGCTGAGCTTGAGAGATATAAGGAAAGGGTCAAAACTTTTGAACAACGTCTTAATATTGATTTAAGTTGTCGTGAAAAGATGATTGCTTCTCAAAGTGGATGATATGATTAGATGAGAAACCTTGCACTCAAAGTAACAAAATGACTCACTAGAGAGCGTGGTGAGCAAAAATCTTTCTAAACAAATCAAAGAAAAAGGAATCTTCTTTATCAAAACTTTACAGTGTGTCCAAAAATGAATCCCAAAGAACAGAAGATACATATACACAAAATACCAGACGTACACCACCTACACCCCCATCTATTAAAACCACACACTAACTCTATCACAAATCCCCCAACAAACACATCCACAATCCCAAGACAAAAACATTACATCCAAATCAGAAAAAATAAAACCAACCAAACTAACTTTCCCCATCCCGCACCAATCAAATGTGCCCCCCCGATACAGTCCCTATGCACCACACCAATTGAAACGAGGTAAAGCACATCACCCCCAGAGCCCCAGAACCCACCTCCCCCGAGATAAAACAGCTCCACCACCTAACCACGCACCTGAAATCATCCTTATATACATAGTCAAGCACAGGGATTAAACCCCACCCTTGTAAGATGGAGATTGATATATGTACAAAAACACAAGTTACACAGCCAAATATAGATTGAATCAGAAACATTAGCATATTGCGGAAAGACGTCATCGATCACAAATGTCAGAAAAAGCCAAAAAGATCTTGAAGTATTGCAAAGAAAATTTCTCACAAACTTGGTCGATTAAAAAAACAATAAATAATCTTAAACAGCTGATCTTTTAGCAAAACTATTAATTTCTCCACAACAAGTATATATCCACCTAAAACAATCTTTTTGGTTCGTATAGTTTAATCCACACCATTGACCATCATACGCACAACCAAACATGGTTGGAATGATCCTAGTAGACTACCTAAAGGTGATTTGGTGAATGCAAGCCATAACAAGCTTAAATTCCACCTCACCAGTATGACTCAGTTGGTGAGCAAGAGACAATACTAGTGCTTTTAAAGAAGGTAACGGTGGTTTAACATACTCAAACTTTTTTTTAACAATGAAAATAATTCCATTTTAAAATCTATTAAAGACAACTTCAATGGTGTTTAGATACAGAACTTCTAAATGAAATAATTGAGAGTAACAAGACAGTTTTTGACCAAAAGGGAACGCGGCTTATCAACATTCTCATTTGATAAACAAAGTTTGGAAAATGCTAAGAAAGAAAATTCTTTTGGAAAATGCACGACTTCTATAAAAAAAATCATGTCTCAAATGTACATGTTAAACTGTGGATTAAATACTATGTCTTTTGAATAAGATATCTAAGAACTTATGGAAATGCAAGAGTGTGATTCGTGTGAAAAGTGTTTGAATCTTGATGCTGAGCTTTCCAAATCAAAACAAGCATATAATGATCTTTTGAAAAATTACTCATAACTTGAAAAACATTGTATTTCTCTCGAAGCTCTCCAATAGCCATTAAAAACAAGAAGTTTTTCAAAATGATGATTCTTATGTTAATCAAAATGTTGTTGAAATTCCAGAATATTTTGAAATCAATGATTTGAAAGCTCGGCTACAAGATAAAGATACGACCATTTGTAAGTTGAAAGATACTATTAAATCTTTGAGAGAGAATACCAAGGAAGAGAAAGTTAATCCTGATAAATGTAATCTTGAGCCCATAAATAAGGAACTAGAAAATAGTGTGGCAAACTTGCTTTCTGAGAACGAACGTCTTTGTAATGAAATTAATCATGTGAAGCAGGTTTTTAAAGATCAGTTTGACTCAATCAAACGGACACGTGTTCGTCATAAAGAACAAAGTGACTCTTTAATTAACAAACTGAACTTAAAATCTGTGGAAAATAAGGATTTAAAAGCTCAAATTCCAGACAAAGTTTTTGTGATAACATCATTGAAAAACGATTTATGAAAGTCAAAAGGGAAAGAAATTGTTGAAAATGTTGTTCACATACCTTTTGTTGTTCACATACCTTCTGCCACCACTATTGATCCAGGCATGTTCAAGATTGATTTAGAACCGTTGCCTCCTAGGTTATTGCAAAATAGGGAAGTTCACATAACCTATCTTAGGAACACTCAAGAACAAGCTAATATTCTTCGGGAAATAGTCAAACAAGCTAAGGCGAAACAACCTTTAGATAGCGAGTTAGACCTTGCCTGTAAGTATGCCACAAGAATTTAGGAGTTACTTGTATATGTTCAAGATACGTGCCCTAATGCGATAACACCTAGTGCTAAGAAGGTTACTGTCAAACCCATGAACAATGTCAAGAAAGTTAGATTTGTTGAACCTCTCACATCCTCAAGCAAGATTCAACAGGAAGAGTCTTCTAATACATCAGATTCGAACACACATGTGTTGTCTTCTACAGTGTGGAAACCATACGATCGTTTAAGCTCAGTTTGTTAAGAACTTTAATCTAGGATGAACAATAACAAAGAATAATAGAATGCACAGCGGAATAAACATTAAAAACATTCTTTATTATTGCCTAACAAGGTTTCATCATCATCTTTATACAATGACTACTAGAACCCCAATTCTATGTGATCAATCATAGAATGTATTATCTAAACTATAACAAGGAATCAAAGATCCTTGAGGCTAAAACACAAACAACCTAGGCGTCTACAATGAGACTTGATGCCTAGAACACACACACACACTTTCTTGGTGTTTAAATCTTGACACCCTAAAACTATATCTAGGGATCTCTTTATATAGTAGAATCCATCTAGATTGACAAGGGAAAACATAATTGTATAGGGGAACTAAATCTTTTAATTCTTTAATAAACTTCATTTTTATCTTCAAGAATCATATCTTTTGCCATCTTTTATCTTTTGTAGAATATCCTCCACCAGCTTGTAGAATTCTTGAATTGTCATTTAAGTCCCTCTTGTTTCCTTTTTAAAAATGATAAGATTGTAGAATCTAAGAATGCTAACCACTCGGAACCCAATCAAACTTGGGATACCAATTGCTTACATATATTCCATCATCATCTTCTCTAGTCATGACAGGTTGTCTAGATTGAACTCTAGTATCTGGAACACTCCGGAAATGTTCGAACACATGACAGGAATCGCACTCAACCATGAAACTTTGTCATAAATTTCTGGTTACTGTTAGATTCGTGAACGACCAGATTGCAAGGGGATTAATGGGGGTATTGGAGGGACATTTATCAGTTGGGAAACATTATTATCTCAAGGGTTTACTACGTTGAGGGACTTGGTCATAACTTGTTTTCTGTTGGCCAATTTTGTCATGTGGACCTTGAAGTTGCATTTCAAAAAAAAACACTTGCTTTATACGCAATTTAGAAGGTGTCGATCTACTTTCAGGGTCCCGTGACCCAAATTTGTTCATAATTTCTCTTGATGACATGCTTAAATCATCTCTGATCTGTCTTCTATCTAAAGCCGCTAAAGTACTAAGAGCTGGTTATGGCACCGTCGGTTATCTCATCTTAACTTCGGTACTTTGAACAAGCTAGCTAAAGACGGTCTTGCAAGAGGAATTCCTAGGCTTAAATTTCAGAAAGATCATTTGTGTTCAGCATGTGCATTAGGGAAAAGCAAGAAAACCTCTCATCAACCCAAAGCTGAAGACACTAACCAAGAGAAACTATATCTTTTGCATATGGATTTGTGTGGCCCGATGCATGTGGCCAGTATTAACGGGAAAAGGTATATCTTAGTGATAGTCGACGATTACTCAAGATTTACCTGGGTTAGATTTTTGAAGACAAAAGATGAAGCTCCTGCGGCCATCATCAAATGCATCAAAAATATTCAAGTTCGTTTGAAAGCCACAGTCCGGAATGTTCGAACAGATAATGGAACCGAATTTGTCAATCAGACACTTCGTGAATGGTATGAAAATGTTGGCATCTCGCATCAAACCTCTGTAGCTCGCACTCCTCAGCAAAACGGTGTTGTCGAAAGGCAAAATCAGACTCTTGTTGAAGCTGCTAGAACAATGCTAATATTTTCTAAAGCTTTATTATTTCTTTGGGTCGAAGCTATCAATACAACTTGCTATACCCAAAATCGTTCTTTGATATGCCTTTGATACACAAAACTCCATACGAGCTTATGCAAGATAAGAAACCAGAATTATCATTCCTTCATGTCTTTGGTTCACTTTGTTATCCTACCAATGACCATGAGGATCTGGGTAAATTTGATGCAAAAGCAGACATAGGGATTTTCGTTGGTTACGCGCCTGCAAAGAAAGCGTTCAGAATCTACAACAGAAGGACCCGGATAATTAATGAAACATTCCATGTAACGTTCGATGAGCTAACAGCAATGGCTTCTGAACAATTCAGTTCAGGACCCAGGATTCAAGGAATGACTCCTGCTACATCCAGTACAGGACTCGGTTTAAATCATGTTTCTCAACTACCTTGCTTGCCACAAAAAAGAGATGGTTGGGATCGTTTATTTCAACCAATGTTTGAAGAATACTTTAATCCTCCAACAATTATTGTCTCTCCAGTTCAAGAAGCTGCTGCTCCAAGAGCTAAAGTTTTAACTGATTCTCCTGTGTCAACCTCCATTGATCAGGATGCTCCATTAAGAAGTATTCCTTCATCACAAGAACATGAACAGTTCTTATCATTTCTTAAGTTTTT
The DNA here is from genome assembly GCA_026074375.1 of Tanacetum coccineum. Lineage (NCBI taxonomy): Eukaryota > Viridiplantae > Streptophyta > Magnoliopsida > Asterales > Asteraceae > Tanacetum > Tanacetum coccineum. Next base: position 13,855 of record BQNB010085537.1, on the reverse strand, counting down.
GAAGAATCACCAAAAACACCAACATTTCATGATGATCCACTTAACGAATCTCCTATGAAAGACTCGATCCATCAAGGATCATCATCTAATGTAAGACAAATCCACACTTCATTTGAACACCTTGGTAGATAGACTAAGGATCACTCTATAGCAAATGTGATCGGTGATCCTTCTCGCTCTGTATGTATAAGGAAGAAACTTGAAACTGATTCCATGTGGTTTTATTTTGATGCCTTCTTTACTTCAGTAGAACCCAAGAACTTCAAATAAGCAATGACCGAACCATTATGGATCGATGCAATGCAAGAAGAAATCCATGAATTTGAAAGACTTAAAGTTTGGGAATTGGTGCCATGTCCAGATAACGTGTTCTTGATCAAACTCAAATGGATTTATAAAGTCAAAACAGATGAATCTGGTGGGGTACTAAAGAATAAGGCTCGACTAGTTGCTCAAGGATTCAAACAAGAAGAGGGTATCGATTTTGAAGATCATTTTACATTGGTTGCTAGAATTAAGGCCATTCGTATCTTCGTAGCCCAAAAATATGCCCTCAACAAGCAATTATGATAATCTACCAAATGAATGTCAAAACGGATTTCTTAAATGGCGAGCCCAAAGAAGAGGTCTACGTTTCTCAACCAGAAGTATTTGTTGATCAAGACAACCAATCGCATGTGTACAAGCTCAAAAAGGCTCTTTACGGTCTAAAACAAGCACCACCGTGCATGGTAATAATATGCTGTCAAGCTGTCTCATCTCTCAACAATTCTTAAAAGGTGCAGTTGATCCAACACTCTTCACAAGGCATGCTAGAAACGACATATTACTGGTATAAATTTATGTTAACGATATAATAATTGCATCAACTAATACTGCCATGTGTGATAAGTTTGCTAATTAGATGACCAATAAGATCAAGATGTCGATGATGGGGCAAATGTAATTATTTTTAGGATTACAAATATCTTAAAGTCCAAAGGCTATTCATAAACCAATCTAAATTAGCTCTGAAATTGTTAAAATAATATGCTTTTGCATTATACTGATTCTGTCGACAACAACCCATGATTCAAAATAAGAAACTGGATGAAGATCTACAGGGGAAACCGGTTGATGCTACACTTTACTGTGACATGATTAGATAATGTATCTTACATCCAGTAGACCTGACCTTAACCATGCTGTCTGCTTATGTGCCCGGTATCAGGCTAAGCCTACCGAAAAAGCACTTACAAGAGGTGAAACGGATCTTTCGATACCTGAATGGAACCATTAACATGAGTCTATGGTACTCGAAGGATACCGATACGTCACTCACAGCTTATGCAGATGCCGATCACGTGGGGTGTCAGGACACTAGACATAATACATCGGGAAGCGCTCAGTTCTTAGATGATAAACTTGTTAGTTGGTCGTCCAAGAAGCAAAAGAGCACTGCCATATCGAGTACAGAGGCTGAATATATTGCCTTGTCTGGATGTTGCTCACAAATCCTATGGATGCGTTCACAACTAACAGACTATGGTTTTAAATTCAATAAGATTCCTCTGTACTGCGACAACAAGAGTGCGATTGCTTTATGCTGCAACAATGTTCAACATTCAAAGCTAAGCACATTGATATTCACTACCATTTCATAAAGGAGCAAGTAGAGAATGGAATTGTGGAGCTATACTTTGTCCGACTGTAAACCAATTGGCTGACATCTTTAACTAAACCAAGTTACCTCGAAGAGATTTAACTCTTGATCCTGATAAGCTTGTATGAGAAGCAAGTCTCCAAGAAATGTTGAAATGTCTTGGCAGAGAAACGACGAGTGATGGGTGGTAACTCATATCCTTTATTAATGTCATATGAAAACATAAAAAAATCAAAAAGATTTTTTCATTTATAAAATTTTACAAAAACAAAAGAAAAAATTAAAAAATCAGAAAAAATATAAAAAATATAAAAATATGTATCTCTAGCATGTCTTCTGAAAATCGATAACATTTACGGCCTTAGAAATGTCATTCAAGTAAGATACGAGGTTGTAAATTAAAGGTTCGACATAAAAAAAAAAATAAGAAAAAAAAAAAAAGAAGTTATTTCCAAATCGTTTCAAACATGCCAAAATGGCTTACTATTATTTCAGATAGCAACCCGGTCATCATGTTAAAGACAAGTATGTTGTCAAAAGACAACTTGACCCCACAACAGGAATTAATTTTCTCGGGAATGAATTACGTTATATTCATTCAATGGCTTGTAATTACTTTGCATCACAGCCCGTACTTCTTATAATCCGTAAGTGTACGTGTCAGTGCGTTTATGTGTCAAAATAAGAGAAATCTTATTTTTCTTGGGTGTTGATTTTCAAAATCTACAATAATCATCTTTCAGATTCATTAAATCATCATTTTTCTAAGACAATTTGGATCCATCAAATAACGACTACATCTCTTTCAATAAAAAATGGGCATTTATTTAAGGGGGAAAAACTGTCAAAATCATCTTCTTCATAATTAATAAGGTTTCAATCAAAAAAGGTTTTAATGGTTTCAGGTGAATAATTAAAGGGGAGTTGATTAATTTAAACTCAATCTGAGGCTTTAATTTAGATTATGGTTAATCTTTAGGGTATTATGCAATACTTTAATATTGGTTTATCTGTTTACAACCTTATGGACTATGTTGCAATGAGCTAAACTTGTAGTTGCCTTAGGATAAGTTTTAAGAAACCTGAGTTTGAACTTGAAGAATCGAAAATAGAGTCGAATGGGTAGTTTCGGGTTGAATGCACTCGTACACCTAGAAATTCCTTCTTCGGGGCTTCAAATCTTCAACACTCCTCTTGATTATTTCTCTTGGATCTTCTTAGGAACTTATAGAGCAGAGATTTGCTGCTATGGTGGGTTATAGAAAGAAGATGTGAGGGATGAGTTGGAATGAGGATGGTGTCCCCTTTTTATAGTCGAACAAGCCTTGGAGGCCAAGGAGAAGGGATGTAGTGTCTTATTTCTGGTGTGGCTAAGTTGGAGGAGCTATAAGGGTGACATGGGAGGTCTATGGTGGTAGCTAGGTTAAGGTGGAGGGTTGTTTGTGGTGGTGTAGGTCACGGCAAGTCTTGGAGCCAAGGGAAGGGATGTAGCCAATCTAGCAACCAAGGAAATGAGTTAAGGTGCTTGTAAGCTGGTTGTGAGGCAAGTAGCTTGGTCATCAAGGTGCTTGGATGCAATGTTATCTTTCAAAATAGGTTAAAAAGAAAGAAAAAAGAGTCGCGGTTCGATATGGCTGCAAACCTAGGGTTCTTTCCTGGGTTATTTATTGTGTAACATTTGATTAGTAACGTAGATTAAGGAATAATATACTTTTATAAGGGTTTACAACAAAATTTGATTAGTGGTTTGCGTTTAAAATGGGCCAAAAATGGTAAAATGGGTCGCGGGTTGAAGTTAGGGTTCGTTTAGGGTTATCTAGGTTTAATTCTTGTATATTATTGTTAAAATGATGAAATGATGATGGAATGTGATTTTTAATGTTGTAATTTTATGATAATTACAACTTAATTAGTAATTTTTGGTGTTTACAATGAATAAAAATCAAAGAAACGGGTCTGGGGTTTGGTATTTAGCTCGTTTAGGGTTCTAGGTTTTCAATTCATGAAATCATATGAATGAGAATGATTATAGAAAGTAATATAAATTGCATGACTTGCTTGTAACAGTGTACATTATTAGTTTGTACAAGTTTTCTTAGTTGAAAACAGAGGTAAAATTGGCTATTCTAATATCGTTCCATTAATGACTTGTACATTATGCTTTAAAGGACTTGTACCTTTATTTTTTGAAGGGAAAGTATATTCAAATAAGATGTTATATTACTTGTACATATGCTTTATTAGCTTATGCATTCACTTTAGATATTAACTTGACATGGAATTAAGGTTTTTAGAGGTATCGATAACATTTTAAAGCCTATCTTGATATAACGTTTTCAAATGTCATTATAGAGTAATGTACTTTGTAAAAATGATATTAAGATATTGACTTGACATGTTATGATGTTTTGCTTAACATATATGAAGCATAGGGAGTGCCATAGGTAGGGTTGCGTAAGCTCTTTATCATTATGTTTATGCAAGTTGCGTTGCAAATATTGAGATATTGTAAGGTAAGTAATGAAATAAAGCGAAAAACTCCTCTGAAAAAGTGTTCATATATAATAAATAAGATAGTACATTGCAACTGAACTTAATAGATGGGATATTTACATTGATGAAAATTTTCCAGGATTGTTATAAGTCCCCCATCCTTACAGATATCCTCGTCCTGAGACTTAATTGATTTTGAAGTGATGTTTGAAGAACATATGAGGGAATTTGGCACGAATTTCATCTTTGTTGTTCCGTGTAAATTTTGATCCTCTTTTAAGTTTCCATCACACATTGACTGATAGGAGAAATACCGACTCGTTTATAGTTGGCTTGATTTTCAACGATCCATAATTTTCCACTATTCTCCTACAAAGTTGAGGTTTGTTGTTGAGTTTGAAGTTCTTTCATGGAATGATGAGAGATTCATCGGATAATGCATTTCTGAGATCTAGAAATGTGGAAAGTATAAGGACATACTAAGCGTTTTAGGAAGCTCTAGTTTTTGTATTCCACTGGGGCCAATCCGTTCAAGGATTTTGAATGGTCCAATGTATCGGGGATTAAGCTTTCCTCGTTTTCCAAATCGAAAGATACCTTTACGAGGTGATACTTTTAACATAACACGATTGCCAACTTGAAATTCTAAAGGCTTTCGCCTTACATTAGCGTAACTTCTTTGTCGATCTCTTGCAGCTTGCAAGTGTTGACGAATTTGCACGATCTTTTCAGTAGTTTCATGAATTATTTCTGGTCCTGTGAGTTGAACATCTCCAACTTCGGCCCAACAAACAGGTGATCTGCACTTCCATCCATAAAGTGCTTCAAATGGTGCTGCCTTGATATTGGCATGATAACTGTTATTCAAGGAAAATTCTATCAATAGTAAGTGTTTATCCCATCCTTTTCCGAAGTCTATAACATAGGCTCGAAGCATGTCTTCGAGTGTTTGGATGGTTCTTTCACTTTGTCTATCGGTTTCAGGATGATATGTTGTACTCATGTCTAATTGAGTACCCAAAGCATTTTGCAATGATTGCCATAATCTGGATGTGAAATGACTGTCATAATCCGAGATGATAGAGATTGGCACGCCATGTCGAGAGACTATTTCTTTGATGTATAACCTTGTAAGAGTTTCCATATTGTCAGTCGCTCGAGTGGGTATGAAATGTGCAGATTTGGTAAGGCAATCGACAATGACCTATATGGTGTCATGTCCGATTGAGGTTTTGGGTAGCTTTGTGATGAAATCCATTGTTATTTTTCCCCATTTCCACATAGGAATTTCAGGTTGTACTAGTAAGCCGGATGGCTTTTGACATTCTGCTTTAACTCTAGAAAAAAAAAACAATGTCCAACATATTCCCGATGATTGCCTTCATGTTAAGGCCCCAATAGAGTTTTCTTTAGATCGTGGTACATTTTATCAGAACTCGGGTGAATAGAATATTTTGATTTATGAGACTCATGCATGATCAATTCTCTTAAACCACCAAAAAGTGGTAACCAACTTTGATTTTTGATACAACAAGTTCCGTTAGGACGTATTTCAAATGATTTGTCCATTCCTCGTAGGTTTTTGGTTTTGACATTTTCTTCTTTGAGGGCTTCATTTTGAGCTTCGAGAATTTGAGATGGTAATTTTGGATGAACGGTTAGGATCAATGCTCTAACTCGGAGTGGTTTGATTTGTTTCTTTCGGCTTAAGGCATCTGCCACAACATTTGCCTTTCCAGGATGATAGCAAATCTCACAATCATAATCTGCGAGTAGTTCTAACCATCGGCGTTGCCTCATATTCAATTCTTTTTTACAAAGAATGTGTTGAAGGCTTTTGTGATTAGTGAAAACTGTACACTATGTACCGTATAGATAGTGTCTCCATATTTTAAGAGCAAATACTACTGCTCCTAATTCAAGATCATGAGTGGTATAGGTTTTCTCGTGATGTTGAGTTGTCGAGATGCATATTCAATGACAATTTCATCTTTGCATTAATATAATACAGCTCCTAGACCTTGAAGAGAAGCATCACAGTAAACGACAAAGTCATCGTTTCCTTCTGGTAATGCTAAGATTGGTGCTTCACAGAGTTTTTGTTTAAGGAGTTGGAAAGCTGATTCTTGTTCTTCGCCCCAGATATAATTCTTGTTTTTCTGAGTTAATTTAGTCAAAGGCTTTGCAATTTTTGAAAAACCTTCGATAAATCTTCGGTAATAGCCGGCGAGTCCTAAGAATTGACGCACTTCTGTGGGTGTAGTGGGAGATGTCCAGTTCTTAACAGCTTCAATCTTGGCAGGATCAACATGAAGTCCTTGACTATCAATGAGATGTCCAAGAAATTGCGCACAATACGCATCCAAAATTAACGTTTTAGAGAACTTGGCATACAATTCTCTTTCAGAGTAATTCAAAGTATTATTCTTAGAAGATTTTTGTGTGTTGTTCTTCTTTGTTTAACTAAAGAGAGTAGATAAGAAAATCATTGAATTAAATACTATTAGAATTTATCCAAAATGGTTATTACACACACTGTTCATAAGATCCATGTACACAGCACGTGCGTTGTTAAACCAAATGGGCATGACTTGAAATTCATAGTGTTTCGTATCTTGTTCTGAAAGCATCTTAGGAAAAATCTTCGTCTCTTACTCCTCAAGTTGCTATAGCCTGATCGTTAAGTCGATTTTTGAGAGTAAACGCTTGAACCTTGAAGTTGATCGAACGAAGTCATATGGGATCATGGGGTTAATGGTAAACGATTTCTTTATGGTAAGTTTTAATCAATTCTCGTTGATAGATTGATAGTCTAAAAATTCGTCTTTCTTTTTAACAAATAAGCTAGGAGCTCCCCAAGGTGATGTACCTTGGTCGAATAAAACCTCGGTCTAACTAGCTTCTTGAAGCTGTAATAACCTCCTGCATTCTGAAGAGCCAATCAATAAGGTGATCGGGCTAAAGGGCGCTGCTTGGGGATTAAGTCGATTTGGAACTCTACTTGGCGAACGGGAGGAAGACCAGGTAGATCTTTAGGAAAAACATCTGAAAATTCTGTTGAACTACATGGCTATCTTCTAGTCTTTTCTCGTCTGATTTCTTTTCCATTACTTGGATCATGAAAACTTGACAACCTCGGGATATATACCTTTCGGTTTTATAAAGTATTTGAGATTTAGTCGAGTTTACTTTGAACACTCGAATGATTAGAGTTTACACCGTTGATAGGAATGTGAAAACAAAAAGAAATTAAGAACGAATATCTAGTCACAGAGAATTTTGGCATGATACTTGGACAACCAGTCCATACCTGGACAACGTCGAAACTACCGAGTTTAATTGGCATGAGATCAATTTTGAAAGGTTGATTTAACAAAGTAAAGCAGCTTTTGAATAACGGTGTATTGTTGCTTATTAAGTTTCCATCAGCCATTTTATGATCATAAAAATATCTATTTAATAGACGAATAATTTAGCATAAGAGGCAAGAGATATGGAATGTAAAGCATTATCAGCTCTAGAGTCAAACAATACTTTGGCTAAATGCTGATTTAGAAGAAACATACCCGTAACCACGTTCGGGTCTTGATGAGCATTATTTATCTCTTAGCATGTAGGGCCCTCTTTTCCCTAGGCATTGATGTTGGTCTTTCGGCACTGATTTGTATAATGCCCTTTTTCTCCACAGGCATGACAAACAACTGTCACTGGTAGTTGATTACTTCCAGTGGCTGGCTTCTTGTTTCGGCAGTTCTTGGTCAAATGGCCCACCTTGTTGCAATATAACAGTTGGTACCTTGTACAAGGTCTGGTGTATGGAGATTGCACTCTTGCATAATGAGGAGGTCTCCGGCATACCTATTGTTATTCCCATTAGGAGTAACAGCTAAGCTTTAACAAGCAACTTCTTGCCTTCGGTTTTGTTGTAGTTGGTGATTGTTTTAAGCGGTTGTTTGGTGTATGGTGTTACGGTTTTTGTTGTTGGCGGGAGTTGTTGAGAAAGTTCTCCCTGTCGTCAAACGTTCCGTTATGTATGTCACTTGAGACTTCTGCACTGGAGTATGCTTGTTTACTTTGATCCATAAACCTTTGGGATATTGTTAATGGCTTCCTCTAAAGTTTGAGGTTTAGAGGCCGTAACATTTCCTTCAATGCTTCGAGGTAGTCCCCTGATAAAAGCTTCCAAAAGTTTCTCGTTGTTTGGCACCATGTTCGGGCATAGAACTGTTAATTCTTGGAATCTTCTAACATAAGGTTTAAGATCATTTCCCTTTACAGTCAGATTGTAAAGTTCTTCTTCCATTTTTCTGATTTCAGTCCGGGGACAATACTTGTTCGTCAGAAGCCTTTTTAACTCAGTCCAGGTGATTTGATTGGCTTGCTCTACTCCCATAGGCTGGGCATATGCATTCCACCAGGACAAGGCATCGTCAGTTAGAGTACCAGTAGCAAATGTTACTTTGTTTTCTTCAGCACATCTGCTATGAGAGAATACTGATTCGGTTCGTTCAAACCAGCGGATAAGGCCAACTGCTCCTTCTGTACCATTAAAGTAGAAAGGTTGACAGCTGATGAACTCTTTATAGTTTCCTGTTTTTAATACAGGAGTTCCAGTAGGACCGGTGTTCCTATTGGGATTACTAGCACTTGCCATTGTTGCAGCTTGTGCTTCCAGAGCCGCAGTGACACTGTCAGCAACTAGTTTTCTAATGGCAGCTTGAGTCATGGCCGGTGCTTCAGATGTTGACGTCCTTTTGGGAGGCATTCTATCAACAAAAGACAACACGTAATAAGAATACAAGTTTTACAATGTTATGCTTAAGATAAAATGCTTAAAATGAAATATTTTAGATTATTTTTGAACTTTAAGCATTTTAGCAATAACAATATTGAAACCATAAATACTAACAAAGTCAGGTATTTGTTAGCATTATTTTCTAGAGGTTGCGGTATGATTATGGTGAATAATGATGCATATGATGAAGGATGAATGATGATGAGATGAAATGAATAGATTGGTGAAACAACAAAGTATATAACGGGATTGCCTTTGTATTAAGAACAACTTGCCTTAGTACTATACATAGTCAAGATTTGACAAGTGTTTTTATTTATACCACACATCCCGTGGCTAGGTTAAAAGCTAATACTGGAATCTAAGCTAGTAGTTGGGTGATCATTCCATACGGTTCTTAAGTTCGTTGATGAAGTCTTAGAGATTTCTAGTTAAAAGCTAATACTGGAATCTCAGCTTTGGTGACGAATAGCCATGTCGTTGTAAGTCCCTAGTATCAGTATCCTGAAGCGGGCTAGAGAAATCTTATGGTTACTTCCCATTTTGTTTCCTCCAGAGTTTGGTAATTTAGGCACGAGCTTGTTGAAGTTCAGCTTCCAAAATATCAAAATCTTGTTGGATGATTACTCGTCCTTTTCTGAGACCTTCGACTTTATCTTCTATATGCACTATATGATCGAGAAGGGTTCTCTTAATTAATTCATAATTTCTTTGATTTGTTCCTCATGATGCTCTATACTTGTCTTTCGTGAGCTTTCACCTACCACAAAGCGTGAGGTAGGAAGAGGTAGAAGAAGATGATCGACCTTGTTTCTTGGGTGACAAAAATTCTTGAGGATTAGGTATTGAAGATGGAGGTATGATAGTTGGAGGCGGGATAGGTGATTTTTCAGTATAAAAGGCTTGCAAAGCTTTCATGTAGGGATCATCATGAAATAATGAAAGAGTTGGTGAAGCTAGAGGGACTATTCCAAATGAGTTGGAAGAGCTAAAGTAAGTTTTTTCCCGGGTGAAGTCCGGGATATAATCCGGAGAAGCGGAGAAGATAGTTTGGGAAGTTTAGGAAAAGGCATCCTCCATAGTTAGAAGTAGAATGGTCGGGAGAAGACATCGTTTTGTTAACAACCCAGCGGTAAATAACATAAGTTATTTATTTAGTAATATAATAGTTATGTATCTTTACATACCAATTCGGAAGATATAGCGGGAAAAAAAAAGAAAAAAAAAACACGGAGGACTTTCTTGGATGAAAAAGGAAATGTAAGTTATAGTTAAGGTTTCAACCATGTTCTCTATAACATGCTCTGATACCAAATCTTAACATCCCCATTTTTTACATATAGCAGCGGAAGCTAATCTGGGGTATTACTCCAAGGTACAACAGTCATAATCATAGAAAATGAATCAAAAGAGACGTTTTTGAAATTAAGTTATCAATTCATTATTTACAGAATTTTACAAACGAAGCCCCAAAATCTAAAACACAAAGTTGAATGATAACAGTTTTTGCCATCTTCAAGGTCCTCGCCACTCCATGGCCATAAGTTTGCTTAATTACCTAAGATAAAACAATGCTAAAAAGTCAACACAAAAGGTTGAGTAATTATTCTAGGTTTAAGTTAAATAATTTGAATAGCAAAATTCGATATTGGGCTACGTTTTTATAACACCCTTTTATAAAACAAGTATTTATTTCCATTATGAATTCGAAGCCTTGGGATATTTTTGATACGTTATAGCCCCAACGGGTGCCTTTGCCAAAACACCCGCAGTTATATTCTAATTGTGTGCAATTAGTTACCGATATGACTGGGTACACCAACGGGGAGGCCAATCCCAAATAGATCTATTCACAACATTCGCGCTCACTCTGTAGAGTAATTAACGGTTCATGATATTGGGGACTTAAAGGCAAAATAGTTACTTAGGTAATAATAAATCAGGATAGTATACAAAAAATATTTGCATTCATGGTTTAAGCTTGTATCCCCCTCGCGGGTTTATAAAACAATTGAAAGATTAAAATGCGAGGCTATGAACTCACCTTAACAGTATAGGGAAATCTGAGTTATAGCAAGGTATATGAAATGAAAGTAACGGCTTCGTCACACGCAACCTTAGGTAATAGTCAACCCCGAGTTTGACTGAATAAGTTTTTACATTATAATGAATATCATCTTTGATTGAATTATTATGGAGTATTGTATCACCGTTCGGGCCATCATAATTCAGAGGTCATTCAGTAAACGTTTGAGGAGCTAGGGCACTTTAAATCGTAAACCCAACAACTCAGTCAGAACATAATACCAAGATGAAACCCCTTAATATGAAGCTCCCTAGTATTGTGATACGATATAGATTCGGGACAGGATTTTTAAAAGCATATCGATGATGAATTATATAATAGTTATAACATAATCGGTTTTAAGCGTTTTGCTCAATAACTGGAAATGATAAGCACGTCAAGCGTTAATTAAAGTTATGTCTTATAAGGTTTTGAACACATTTCTACACTTTTTCAAAATGTTACATTTTAGACCCTTAAGAATGAAAAATGGCAAAATATACCCTTAGAGTTTTCACTTTTACAAGTTTGGTCCTTCTAGTTTAAAGATGTACAAAGTAAACCTTGTACTTTGGAAATGACATAATAGACCCCTATAGTTATAACTTGATGAAATGATATTTTTAGTCCCTTTAGTTATAAGTTTCAGAAAGTTACGATATATACCCTTTTGCATGAAAAATGTATCGTTTTTAATCCAAAATCCATAATAATGATATTTTTCAATATGAAAAGTAATTTGCAGGTTAGCTTATTAATATAAGCTAAAATATGAAGGTTTAACGTAACGAAAGTTTAAAATAACGACTCGTTAAGCTAGAAATCAAAACGGGTCAAATTAGGGTTTTAAAATGAAAACGCGCGGGTTTTAAGTTCAAATTCTTTCAAGACTTAATAAAGTACTTATTTTAATGTTAGATAAGCTTAATAGGATAGATTATAACAACATCTTACAAGTTTAGCTTATATATTAAGCAGAAACAAGAAATTAGGGTTTCATGAGCTCGGTTTGGATCAAAAAGGTAAAACACATATGTTTTTGAGTTCAAATCTTTTTACAATAGTTTAAGCATGATCATATGCATATTATAAGGGTATAAAAACAAAATGTAAGCTTATGGAACCTGGTTTTGAGCTTATAGCTTGAAAACGGGTTGAAATGGGTCGAATTCCACTCGTACGCCTAGAATTAGAGCTTCGGGGCTTCAAGGCTTGGATCCTTCTCTTCAATTCTTCTCTTGGGACTTCTTGGGACTTCTCTTGATCAAGTCTTGGCTGCCATTTATGATTTAGAAGAGATGGTGAAGGTGTGTGTAAGAATGAGGGGTGGTGCCTCCCTTTTATACTCGAAAATCACCTTGGAGGCCAAGGAGTCTTAGTGCCCAAGTCTTGGACATGTAGAGCAGCTAGGAGGTAACTTGGAGAATCTATGGTGTGGTAGCAATGAGAGGTGGAAGAAAATTGAGGAGCTAGAGGTGGTGACAAGCCATACATGAACTTGGAGACAAAGTTTATGATGCAAGGGTGACAAGGTGGTGACAAGGAGGTGATGGAGGAGGGTGCTAGGGTGCTTAGGATCTGTAGTAGCTTAGTCATGGTGAGGTGGAGTGGTGCTTAAGGTGCTTGGTGGTGATTTAGGGGCGTTTGGTTTAGGTTGATACATGGCCGTTTTTGGACAGCCAACATTAGTCCTAGTAATTTGGTTGCCATTTGCAAATCGTAACTCCGATGAACCTCAAACCTGTGATCATGGTTAGATATTTGTGTCATCTACAACTTTTAGTTTTACATATTTAGGGGTTACTATACAAAAATTTAGAGATAATAGCCGTTTACTACAGGTATACAGAATCTGCGCACCTTTGCTATTTCGGCTATAACTAATTCATACGATGTTAAATCGGGGTGATTCAATCGGCAAAATGATCACAAGACATAGGGCTATAAAATAGTGTTTTTACTTAATACCTGGAACTTATTGATCTTGCCCAGATCCTATGTTTTGTTAACGGATGAGATTCTAAAAACTATGAACTAGTTTAAGGTGTAATGGGTTTGTTATGGTTTTATGATTTTGGTTTAGGGTTAGATGAATTAAGGTTTTATGATTAGGCTTTAGAATGATTTAGGGATGAGTTTTAGGGTTTAGGAGTTATGCATTAAGTGGTTGTACTTTGTGTTAAAGTGGTGGTAAGATATAAACATGATTTAGGAGGTAAAATGACCTAGTTTGTATTTCATGCACAATTGACTTGTACATTAAGCTTTAGAAGGTTGAACTAGGGTTTAGAATGGAAAATATATTTGAATTATATGCATTGATTACTTGTATACTTGCTTTGTTTTCTTGTACATTCACTTTGAATGTATTCATTACATAGAATTAGGGTTTAGACGTAAACGTTAACGGTTAAAGCTCATTTGGTATTAACGTCGAGAAAACTACGTTAAATAGATAACGTACATGTTATAAATGATATTAGTGTGTTGAATTGACATATTATGATGTTTACATGATGTAAACATAGATAGAATAGGCATAGGTAGTTGCGAGAGCTCATTTACTTGCTATGTAAGTTACGATACATAGTTGGCACGAAATAAAGCAAAAATTTTCCTATGAAAATGATCCTTATATATCATAGTGGAAATTACATTGATGAAAATTGCGGATTGTTATATATTAGCTTAAGATTATGTCAAACATCATAGATTCTTTTTTTGGGTTAGTTTCCTGGGTTGTAATTTATCGTTTCATGGTGGATGTTGCGCGTGTGATGTGTTTAGGTGTATGAGTCGATTATGCAGATTGAAGTTTTGAAAAAATACTGGTAAATAATGTTTAACTATCGACTTGATT